>JZKD02S1239821.1:0-12335 GCA_000966675.3 Picea glauca
CTATCTCCAGACAGTAGAGATATACTACTGTGGTGGATTTGTTCCACTGTTTGTGACTATGTGTCACAATTTGAGTATTTTCATACTACCATGGAGAAACATAGGTGTGTTCTATCAATTGATATTGTACCAGTTGTCATAGGAGATTATCCAGTTGGATAATAATGACCGTGCTCATGATACTACCAGTTGAATGGTCTGTTTTTGCTCAAGACCATACCTCCCTAGCTAGGAGGGAGTGTTGATATTATGGTAGCTTCGGGGGGTATAAACCTCTATTGTGACCTATGACGAGATTAGAATATTTCGGAAGGAAGAAAATAAGTAAAGGAAACCCTATACGAGATGTTGGCTGCAGAAATATAATTAATATGAATTAATTAGTACCCATAAGGAGAAGTCAGCCCAGGCAAGCCTGACAGATTACTATAAATACAGGGCGCCAGTTTCTCATTATACACATTCTCAGAATTGCAAAGAGCTAGTTGTGCGCACTGCAGTTGGTAGTTTTGTGTGCAAGCTTCTGGGGAAGGTGTTGCGCCAGTTTCCAGGTGGGACTATCTGATCAGCTTTGGTTTCTATTCTTACTTGGTGCATTAGCCTTGCTTAGCTATTGATTGCTACCGGTATTCTTCTTTGTCAAGGTCAAAGTGCTTGGAGGGTGGCTTCGGCCTATGGTTGGGTGACAAGGGTATTTACAATGGTAAAACGAGCACAATCCTTCATATTCTAACATATGGCACCTTAACACTACTAATAATTCAATCAGAATCAATTCAATATTAATTTCTACAGAAATATGCAGAGTATAAACAAGACAGTCTATGGAAAGATTTACCATTAAGGAAATATCAATACATGTTCTTATAATCAATATAGTCTATAAACATTGTTCAAAAGAGACTCAAAATCAACACTTATCCTATCACACTGATACTAGACATATTCTACACAGAGTTAATAACTTATGCAGACCTACAGGAAGTAATTGAAAACCATATATTAATGAAGCATAGATGACTATTCTGTACACTGTCTAGATAACCAATCTGCAAGATAACCTATAGTTTATAAAATGAGAAAAGAAAGATAGTATATAATTGAAAAGTTAGATGACTATGAGCATATACACGTCAGTAAAACACAACTTTCATAAGAGATATTCTATGCTAGAGAATGGAAAATTAAATATTTAAGTATAGAAAACTACCAGTAAATTGTAAGTTATATAAAAAACATAACTTCAACAAGAAACCCGCAGACAAGAGTTATATGCACAAATATGAAGATACAACAAATAAAAAAGACACACAAACCATTGGTGGTCCCCCCAGGTAGTCGTGGTACTACTCAAGTTCAATAGACAATCACGATCAACACATTAGCTTATATTAACAATAGAATCAATTTTATAGAGGTGAATTCAAAATAGTGATTATATTATTATATGTTTTTGGTCTCAGAGAGAGTTCCAATATTTATAGAGTTTTTATACATATCTGAGAGGTTGAGCACTGAAAGGGTCGACACTCTCCTACAACAGAAAATCATTAAAACTCAATAACAAACAATATCTTCTTAACAACTCATGCGCTCAAAATAGAGGCCGAACACAACTGTTCGAATCAAGATGCCATGAGTTCCATAGATGGAGGTTTCGAACAGGGATAAAACCCACGTTTCACATTTTCTAGTAAGAGCCCACTGATATACCAACCCACAACTCATTTGTGCCATGAGTTTCGTATCGAGGGCTGGATCGAGGGTCAGATCGAGGATCATTTCACAGGACGGATCGAGGGTTGTATCACAGGCCGGATGGAGGGATATATTGCGTTTTCGACCTATTTCAATCAAAAGACAAATGTTAATGGATTGGGTTCATTCAATTAAGGATAAATCATCACAAAAACATCAAAATTGAATACAACACATACCTTATGCTGATCCATAGAAAATTGATAGAAGAAACCTGATAATACCTTCAAAAAGGATAATAGAAGTATAATTATACAATCCACATGTTCAAAAAGAGACTTAGAGAAGGAAATAATTAGGTAAAACATGGAGTCAACATTCCTCCCATGCCTAAGGTTTTGCAGGTCCCTCTGCAATGAAAAATGGATCGCCAAAAAATAACTATATGTGTGAGGGAAGAGATAAATTAAGCTTTAGGGGCTTCTCCCTCATGTCCTGGAGAGTTCTGCTTAGGCCTCGTTCGATGCTTCAACTACATTCTTAGACTATGATTTGTAGTAGTCATTTGATCAACCAAAGGCTGTAGAGAATTTACCTTTTCTTGTAGGATAACGTTGTCATGGTGTAAATGACGATCCAGGGTTTCATGCTCTACAAGACGTTGGATCAGCTGAGCATTTTATTTTTGAAACTATTCAATGGTTGGGGACTGATCAAACTATTCAATAGGAGAATACTCTGGATTCTCAGTGGATGCGGAAGGCATGCCACATTTGATTGAAGGTTTAGGAACTTGGGAAGCAGGTGTAACAATGGCCTTTTGAGAAAGACTAGGCGTGAGAGGTTCAGACTTGGTTTCTTTAGTAGGCTCAGATTCTTCTTTAAGATTCTTGTGAGGGATCTCATGATCAAAGGACAATTGAATAGGGTCTGAGGTAATTGGAGGCTTTGTATTGGACTTTCCAATCATATTTCTAGTGCTCCTATGAAATGTTTTCCCTTTGAATATGTTAGCGCCTCTCCTCCTTGTAGGGATTGGAGGGAAATCATGGTGGAAAGAGTCTTGTAGTTTCTTATGTTTAGAATCAATAGGAGGTGTAGATAACTAAGGGTTAGTAATAGGCTTCTCATCTTTCGTAGTAGATGAGGGAAGAGGTTTAATTGGAGGGTTTGGATTTTTAGGAGAAAGAGGGTTACATGGACTATCAGTCCCAGGATCAACTGACTTCTTAGTCATTTTAACTATGAAATGGGGGTTTAGAAATTGATAAAGGAAATCTTCCTAGGTTCTGCCCTATTTATTTAATTATGAGATAACGAATAGTTTGATAAGGCCATGATGAAATAGGATGTGGTGAGGGTTTGTCACATTTTAATGAAACCGAGAGGACATTTTCTCGAGACTCATTAGAAAATAAAATGGAAAATTCATAGGTTTACCGAACTGAAAGTGAGCTAAGAGGAGAAAATGGTAGGCTTTGAATATGGAGTACTTACCCTCGCAAGTAATTAGTCTAGTGATAATGATCATAGGATTGATTAATTCATATTTAATCCACCCCTTCAAATATCCTTTAGCCTCGGAAACATTTTGATATTCAGGTTTAAAAACCCGATTGTAACTCTGTCATGGAAGCTGATGTTGCTTGAACCATTTGTCCCCAATTTGTGGAAGTTTCGTGGACATAGAAATGGACTCTTCGAAGACTGGGAAAACCAATGACCCAACACGAGCATACTTTTCATCAAATCCGAGGGAGAACTGGAGGGAAACACCATCATCTTTCCCCTGCAGACTAGCAAGGAATTTCCCCCATCCTGCATGGAGAAAGACTTCTCAGCAGGCTTCGAACTCCGAGATGGATAAAAATTCATCATATGAGGAGGGTTCGTGACGATTCGACATGTATATGAAGAAACGGATGAGTGATAGGAAAAACGGGCATAGGATGAGCAATACAGAACAGGCAAAGGATGGGAAATAAGAAAAACGAGATTATATGTTCCAAACAAAATAGATATAGGCAGGTCGCATTGTGGGTGCATTTGGCACATATAAGTGCCATACATAGTAATGATGACACATGAATTTAAATTTAAATGAAATTGTACTTGGAGATCAACCAAATTGCACGAGAGATTTGATCAACGTCCTAGTCGAAGACTTGGACATTATGATAGTACGAATAAATGAAATCATGATTTAAATTCACCTCTTAACAAGCGTGATATAACATATTTAGTAAACTTTAATTTACCACTTCACAATTGTAATTGAACTTCCAGTGATCATACCTGAACTGAAGCATTAAAACGACATTCACAATTACAACACTTCATATAGTAGCTTATCTGACACTCCATCCGACACTTCATCTGGCACTCCATCTGACACTCCATCTGGTGAATATTATACAACAGTTGGTAGTAGGCTTGAAATTGCCAGAGTCACTGAATTGTAAGGCCTCTGTTTACCAAGGTGAATGGAAGGATCATGGCAACTGAAGTATCCATGTTTTTATTGAAATATAACTACATTGAAGAATGCTTGATCAAAGAGGTTTTAGTTGCTAGCCGAGTTCCAATCTCTATAGTGGAGAGGGAAATTTATGACAGGACATAAAAGAACTGTTGAGTTAGGAACAACCCCCTCTCTCTTGGAAAAAACAAGCTATCAAATTCTTTGATCAGTTCTTCCTTTTATTGTCCATGAGAAAGTTATAAAAATACTTGATTTACTTTACACATATTCAGATTTGGGCTACTGCTACAGTACCCGATGGATTTACCCAGGATTCCTAACATTTTTATACTTTTCAACTATCTTCAAAAAATAAACAAGTCTTCTAAAGAATAAAAATCCAACAACGATTAGAAAACTTTGAAGATCCTAGTAGGTCCTTTGTTGTTTTCTTCCCACTATGTGTAGAAAATAGAAACCTGGTGGTTATGATACTTGAGAGCCTTCTTCGATAGGTCGTCTGCCTCCTTATTGTACTCTCTATAGGTATGGTTAAAATAAATCATTTCAAATTGAGTTCTCAGCTTTTTAATCTGATCCTTCCATCCTTCCAGCACCAACATATGGAGTCTCCCACTGCCATTACACCAATCAATAATGATCTTTGGGTCCTCGATTATCTGCAAATATGTTATGTGTAATCTTATGTCCAAGAAAAGGGTTACCCAGATGCCCAAAAGCTTAGCTCTATTGTTTGTCCCAGGGCCAGTGTTGAAGGTCCATTTATAAGAAGTACAATCATTTAACCTGATTATGCCTCCCGATCCACTTTGAAATCCATCTGCAGAAGCTGTACCATCGAACCATCCCACCGTATGCTAAATTCGAGGTGGAATCGTGATCCTGCATAATTTTGGTCCTTTTCAGGAAGAAACACGCACATTGAAAGTTCCTATGGACTTGAAAACCACATCATAAGTAGAAATTTTCTCATTATTGAACATAGCCTTGTTTCTCTCCGTCCATAAGAACCAACAAATAATCGTTGGTAGCTCGGCCAAATTTAGGTGTTGCATGAACCAAGACTCCAAACTTTCTTCGACTGAAATCCCATCCCATAATAAAATAAGCTTGAGAAACCCCGAGAGTTGACTCCATACTTGATGGGTGAACAAACAATGAATAAACATGTGGTTTAACATCTCCAGGATTTTTCCACAAAGGGTACAAATACTCGGTCCTTCCCATCCCTTTACTACCAGGTTCTCCCAAGTGAGTACTTTGTTTCCCAAGATGAGACAAAAAAGAGTTTTAATTTCTGAGAGATGTTCCACTTCTATAACTTGTACCTCCATCCTTTAGTAGAATGTTGTCAAATGAGCTCCGCCATAGCATTATATACGTTTCTTACTGAGAGGATCCATGATTTGTCTCCTCCCGCCCACCAAAGTTCATCATCTCTATCACATAACTGTATACTCGCCCCTAGGAGGACACTTTGGTATACTTCCCATTCTTTAGCTAGATCACCAGAGAGACCAAGAGTAGCTTCCTCTTTCCAGTAGGAGCTAAGGTGATCTGTTCTTGTACTATTAAGTGCCTAGTACAAATAGGTGACACCCTGAAGTTTTAAGGCCTCAATAAGCCCAGACGATAAATAATACTTCTTTCCCAATCCCATCATATAGTCTCTGCCAACATGGACCGCCACTCCATTACCTAGCTTCCAACATAACCAATGATCTAAAAGTGGGATCACTTTTATTAAGTTTTTCCAAACTGGAGACGCCGACCCCTTTGATCTACTGATCATCCTGAACCAAGTTGACACCAAGCTATAAGGTAAATATTTATCCTTAATAACATTATGCCAAATACCTTCTTTGGTCAGCCCTCTCCATAAGGTATTAGTCGCTAATGCTTTGTAGAAAAATAAGAGATTTATTAGGCCCCAACATCCTACCTTCTTTGGCCTTGCAATCATCTCCCAATTACAGAGGTGCACAAGTTTCCTCTCTCTACAACCTGACCATAAAAAGGATAAAATAAGTTGACGAATTTTTACTAAAACTAAATTTGGGACCGCAACCAAGGTCATCCAGTAGACTGGTTGTCTCTCCAAAACAACCTTTATCATCACAAACCGACCTCCAAGAGTAAGTCAGTGATTGCACCAATGATCTATTCTCTTTTCAAACTATTTTATGAGCCACCGCCAGTCTTTCGGTTTATAGAAAGAAGGATTGAGAAAATAACCTAGATACTTGAAGCCTACATAGAGGGAGATGAAGTTGTAATGAAACATTTCTTTAAAAGGAACCAAGATGGAGTCATCCATGCCTGCAACATGAAAATAATATTTTTCAATATTTATCTCTAAACCATAAGCATTTGTGAAGGTCTCCAGAATTTCGGCTATGTCCTTCCATTCCTCGATACTTTCTCTGGACATTATCAAAACATCATCGATAAAGAAAAGATGAAGTATATTAATAAAATATGAAGTATAACCTCACCCTTCCTCCTAGACTCCTCAACCATCCCTAGAAGATCCTCCCCAACCAGATCAAAGTAATGGGGGGGAAGTTCCACAGTCCAGCCATCAGGGCTTGGAATTTTATCTTTTGTAAAGGCCTTTAGAATATTCAATAGTTCCTCTTTAGTACATGTTCTCTCTAATAGTAGAGACTCTTCCCCTGTAACCAAACTAGGGAAAAGACTTGCTAACTCAGTATAATCTTCATTGACGATTCTCGATGCCGAGCCAAGGTTTTTGAAGTATTTAACTGCCTCGTCTTTTAAATCCCCTTGATCCGATACTTCCTATCCTGTCTTAGTTTCTAGTTCCCAAATTTGTTTTCTGTTTTTTCTATCACTAGCATAGTGATGGAAGTATTTGGTATTCTGGTCACCACTCTTTAACCATAACGCCCGACTTCTTTGTCTCCATAAGTCCTATTCTATTGATAAGAGTTTCAATCTCTTCGTTTCCAACTCTTTTATTTGTCCTGACAACTCCCAATTGTTTAAGTCTTTTAAAGAACCCTGATACAACAATTATAATTCTTCTTCCAATCGTCCTAGTTTTAAAGAAGACTGATTTTTAATCCGTATCACCCATCTTTTTATTGCAATCTTTAAACTCTTCAGCTTCTAGACTAATCTTCTTTGCATTATTGGTTTTTGCAAAATTTTTGGATCCTTCCAAACTTCATTTACGATCTGAGAGAAAACCATTTCATGTAACCACCATGAGTTTAGTTTGAAGGGATACTTTTTACACTGAAAATTTCCGTCAAGTAGCAGTAGAACGGATGCATGATCCAAGATAAATGGATATGCCACCCACGCCCGATATCTGTCAACAATCCTCAACAAGTCCGAGGCAACAAAATTCCTGTCTAATCTCTTCATAATGAAATCCACGCTCTTTCTTCCATTTTTCCATGTTGGCACCATCTCATCCGGCAAAATGTCCACCTGTCTGCCTTCCCTAAACAAAACTTTTAGAAACAAATACAAAGGATCCGGTTGTCCACCCTCCCCCCATATTTAACCTTCACTCAAAGTGAAATTAAAGTTGCCAGCTACAATCATATGCTTAAGAGATAGGATACCCCTATCTCCTAACTTTTCCCATAAAGTTTTTTCTGTCACTGCACAGACCATATACGTTTAAAAATATATAGTTTCTCCTTTAGCTCATAATTGGATCATGTCACAAGTAAACCACCACAACAAATAAAAGGTTTGAGATCAATCTTTTAAGGATCCCACGCTACCAACAAGCCCCCATATTTTCCCACAGAGCTAACAGTTGCAGAAAACCAATCAGGTCTAACCTTCGAAAATAAAGTTCTAGCCCTTGTTTCGTCACCCAATGTCTCTTGCAAGAAAAAAATGTCTGGAATATTAAATTGAATAAGTCATCACACGGAGGCCAGTTTATGGGAACCCCCCACTCCCTTGATATCCATAGACAACAAGATCATGATTTAGTGTGTACTAGGGATTTGATGCCTCTAAGCGCCCCATGATCAGTATCCAAGGAAGAAATTATATCTGAGTCTGGAGGTTTAAAATTAGCTCGCTTCCAAGCACTTCGAGTCTTAATTAGAAAAATCTCACACCCCAACCCTCTAGACTGGGAAAAACCCTTACAAACAGAAGCATGCTGACCCTCCCTACTCAAAGAATCATTAGATTCCAATGGTTCACCAGACAAAACTTGTGTTAAAGAAGTCTTACCATGGAAGGTACGCAGAGGCAGTGGTTCGGGGATTTCCTGTAGTGCAGGGACTAAGGAATCTAAAATTGAGCTAAGGGAACATTCACCCCTCTCCACCCACCTCAATACCTTGATATGATGTAAATCATGAACTGAAGAAATGAGGGTAACATCATCCTCACGTATAAACTAAACAGTACTAGGTAACGATCCATGTCTTTCACAGTGACCATCCCCCGAAAACATAGTACCAGCAGTGAGCCCACCACTCACAATTTCAACCTTTTTCAGAGGAGACGAAAAGGTGGGAGGTTCCAAAAAAAAAGAAACAGGACCATCTGACAGACCCAAAGGCAAATTAACAGGTTCCATGGTTCCAGTCTGTTCAACACTAGGAGAAGAACTCCTAACAGGGTCTCGCAGAGTAACAAGAGGGAACAAATACTGGAGGGAGTCCATATCCTGTGAATTAGAAGGCACCAAAAATTGGGTATAGTTTTCCCCCATCCCAACGGTCTTATCCAAAGTATCTCTTTCCCAGGATGTAAGTGAAAAATAAAGGGAAGGACAGAGAGTTCTCAACTTACCCGAGAAGCTGCACTTAGTCCCGACACTATCAATAAGCTCGCCTCCTGTGTTGTAAGCGTTCCAGCCACCTGAAGTAACCTCTGGAGTATCTTCGCAAGTGGATCTATGGAGCAAGGATGAATCAAAGGAAGATTATTCAATATAGCCCCCGAAACATTTGTCGTGGAGATGTCTGGTTTTTCGACAATGAGTACAATGAAAAGGGGTTACCAAAAAATCAACTCTTTGTATTCTCAACATACCATGCCACTCCAACTCAATAGTCTCTGGGAGTCCTGCATGTATGTCTATCTCAACCAAAAATTTGCAAATGCATTTATCCGATGCTACAAGAGAAACTTCATCCACTCCTATAAACCTGCCTAAACTACTAGCCACATCTACTAGAGACCGCTTATTCCACCACTGAAGAGGTAGACCAGGTAGTAATACCCAAATGTGTTGAAGTTGGAAATACTCCCGAGATGGGTCGAAGTTTATTCGCCACCTCTTTAGAATAATTCTCCCGCCATCCACCACCCACAGAGTATATAACAAAAAAGAGGCATCCTCTGAGGTCCTACACCTAAACCTGAACCAACCTTGAGATAGGTAGTACACCTCTGGATTGTAGCCTAAAAGCGGTTTCTAGTTTGAGACTACCCAATCTTCAAGTGGCGTATGACAAAACTTGCGATAAGAAAGTCTCCCGACGAGCATACACATGGCCATAGTGCAAGAATCCACCAAACTGATGTCTGAACCTATTACAAATCTTTGCTTTGTCTTGTTATCTTTCCACAGCTTTAGGCGACCCTGGTCTCTCCTACTAAATCGATGTTTTGTTCCTCCCTCCTTTCTGTAATGTTCGTCTAGCTGCCCAAAAACTAGTTTTTTATTCCCAGAAAGGAGCTCACTAGTATATCGTTTAGACTTCGCACGTGACAACTGATATGTCACTAAAACAACCTCCTCCTAAAGATTTGGTAAGGATCGAGGCATTTTTGGTCCCAAGCTGAAAGAAAATTCCCCTTGATAGTCTGTTTGGCATTGAACTCAATATCTGAATTAAACATACCGACGCGCTTCCAGATGGATTCGTCATCTCACCTCATAAGTGCAGTGACTTCAACATCCATCATGGGATGTTCTAAGAAATCCACCTAACCTACAACTAACTGGAGGACTGTAGAAACTCTGCAATGGTTAAGGATGATAAGTCACTAACCTAACCACCAAGGCTAATATCTGATAAGACCAGTCCTGGAGAACATTAAATCTCACAAAAATCTAGACATAATTGCAATAAAATCCTCATGAGCCATGCCATCCCCGAAAAACTCCCTCTGGATCTAGCTCACTCCCCAAGGAAAGGCATTACAAAACACCCTGGTCCCACAACATAATGGTCGGAAGAAAGTAGTTGTCCTCTAAAAACAAAACAAACACTCTAAAACCACTAAACTATTGTCTAGGGTGTGTGAGTTACAAACAAAACTAGAAGAGAAGGTTGGAAGGACCCAAAAACAACAGGGTCTCTTTGCCAAAAAAGACCGGTTATAGGGTCAGACCACCATTGATGGCACTGACATTTACATTCATATAAAACTGCATAAAGGAATATAATTTATGATTTCAATGTATACATATATCTATATCCAAAGGCATGTTTGAAGCAAGTATTACAATTACCATTTAGTTCATTAGCATCGAGCACACCTGGTGACATCATCTTTTCTATATCCATTTTGTTCTTTTTATTAGGTATTTGAAAATGGTCCATTCCGACTAGAGAGGAATGTGATGTAGACATAAGTGCATACATCACATCACAAGGAAACATATAAATTATTTCCCATGTAGTGAACTCTACAAATTGATATTCAATATGTTAGCCTATGTAAACCCTTGTGAATAGTTAGTATCTCTTGTAAGTTGTTAGTAAAGAAAGCATCAACACAATAGTGTGTATATCTTCTTTTCAATTTTGTTGGAAGAACTTGTAAAGTTATTAAATGTTCAATTGGTTTTTTTCCTTCTTGTTCTATATCAATGGTATTTGTTGTACCATGTTATATTAAGGTTTAAATGACTTCTCCAAAAAAGGAGTAGTGTAATTGGCATTTAAATTGATTCATTTTTAATGGATTTTTTTAAATTACAATGAACAAAAAAATTGTTGAAATCATGAAATTTGATACTCAAATCATAATTTCATTTTTTTAGGTTGGTTCAAAGACTCCATTATATTATAATATTGCAGTTCACACTTAAATTGATTCATTTTTGGTTATTCGTATCAAATTCCAGTGAACCAAAAATTGTTGAAATCATGAAATCTATTGCTCTAATCATAATTTCATTCTTTTAGGTTTGTTCAAAGACTCCATTATACCCGAATATTATAGTTCACACATAAATTGATTCATTTTTGGTGATTTCTTTCAAATTCAAGTGAACCAAATATTGTTGAAATCATGAAATCTATTGCTCAAATAATACACATATTAATCAATCAACAATGCAACATTTTACAACATTCGATAATGCAATAAATTAAGAAACCCATTTTGTTATATTTGAATACGAGATCCATGGTCATACAAAATGCGACAACGTAAAGGTCCACAATAATCAAGATATAACCAATATGCAATTGTTACACTTATTGGTAACATTTCCTCATGCAATTGGGACAATATGTTGAGCACATTAAAAAAAATCCCCGATTTTCACAGACAAATATTCTAAAACATACAACTTGCAGTAACAATCAATTATATTGATTTTCATTCATCACTTGAACTATTACCATCATTCGAGTTGTGTGCATGTCTCATTTCTTCATCACTTGTAGGCAACATTGTTCTTTGGTTATTTAACCTATTGTTTTCTTGATCCTCTTGTTTTTGTGTTTTCCCTCTTCACGTTCCATTTACAAACATAAAAATGAAGTGTAACATATATATATATATATATATCTGCATTTATATATAAGAATATACATGATTGCATAAATAAAAAAATGTACCATAGCAGTGAGTGTTTCATAAAAAAAACACATTATTTTGAAGCCATGCTGCATGAAATATCTTTTGTTGGATGCACTCCATACTTTTTTTTTGCATGTTTAATATGCCATGACAAAGCACAATTGATATACTTAATATAAATATTTCTTGTTGTTTCATTGTAAATTAATTATTTAAATATGAAGATCACAAAAAATAAGAAATCTTAAATAGGACTAAAAATGTAAGTGTTCACAAACTTTGTGATCAACCCTTTTCTTCTTCGTCATGTCTTATGAGATGAATGGGTTCCATTTTCTTTTTATTTTCTACAACAAAACAATTGAAAATTAATATTTCAAGTGATAAT
>JZKD02S1239832.1:0-12335 GCA_000966675.3 Picea glauca
GACATCTTGCTTGCTCATATACTTGTAGATTTTCAAATAAATCTTGATCTCGGATCCTTCTGGAAACATGAATGTTCTCCTCTACCTCTTGAGAATCTTCAAACAACTGGGTTAAGGATGGAGACTTCCGTTCTAACAGAAGCAGGGCAACTTCTGAATGAATACCCATAATATAATGTATTATGGAAAATGTCTCTGTAGGCCGGATCTCCAAAGGCATGTCTTGATAAACACGGCAAACCTTCTATTGAAAATAGGCAAGGCTTCATCTTTCTCTCGTTTCAAAGCATAAAAATCAGCAAGGTGAGAATCTAAAGATTTGTACTCGCCTCAATACTTCAAGAAAGCATTAGAGAACTCGATCCAAGAGCCAATTGAATAATCTCTCAGACCCTTAAACCATACAACAACATCTTTGGTCAAAGATTTAGAAAAATATCTCATGATCACATCTTCATGAACAATCTGAAAACGATCAACAAAATCCAAAAAGGAGTCCATGTGTCTCTCAGCTGGAGCTCGATTCTCTTCGGAAAACCAAGGGAGATATTCATAACAGTCGTCAAGATAAGGATGAAGAAGATGGGGTAGCTGTAAAGGTTTGAACATCTTCATACAAATATTAAATTGAAAGGGTGTGGGCTAATCATGAGAGATGGTAAGTTGTTGACAAGGTTCAGAGATTATGACAAGAGGGGTTGAGATCTGGACAAGTTTTGAAACAAGTTCAACCTCCTCAAGGTTATATGAATGCTCGGATTTAGAGGGAATCTGGATGTGGAACTCGTCTTTAGGAATAGGTTGAGGTAAAGATATAGAATCTACATCTACAATGCAGGGCTGCTGGGTTTCCTCTTCTAAAGATGGATATATACAAGAAGGATGATGATTTTCTGAATATACAAAGCATAAAATAATTCTCTTTACACGCGAAGGGAAAAGCACAAAAGAGATGATAAATAAATACAACAGTTCGCGAAGCAGACTAATGAACTGGTACCTGGATTTGAAATTTAACTCCTTCATCTTTTGTCAACCAGATCCTCCCAAGTGGAGTCTTTAATCGTGGAGTCGCCAGATAGAAAATTACAACCTAGTAAATGTCCAGGCTTTATCTATCATCAAAGTTGGATCTATGTCATGTCCCAAGGAAGCTGAGCTTCAATCTCCTCTCTCCGCCAACGACGCCGATTTGTTATTATTCCAGGAAACTCTCCTAGGCTGTAAGTCAGAGATGCCTGGTAACTTAATCTTTTTGGAAACTATTTTCTCAAATATAGGTGTGGGTTTGGATCAAGATGAATATCTAACTCACTGTACTGTATCACAAGACTGTCTAAGGACATTCAAACAATGCAAGGCCTTCAAGAGATATTATTAGAGAGGTGAATCAAATGGATAAAGAGACTAATCAATTAACCAGAACATATGTCTATAAAACAATAGATATGATGGGCTAACAGATCAACAATAAATACTTATGATCCTCTACTTACTAATCAGATAGTGAGATGATAGTCACCAATGGACTATGTAAACACAGATAAAGAACATAATTCAACTCATAAGCATATAACAGAAAGATAAAAGAAGATATGACAATAACAATGAAAGAAGCTTGCAGGCTGAACATATTATAGAAAGAATCTCCATCACAATAGAAGTATAGTTTAGAACTCAAAATCGAACTTTTTGTTCATCTTCTGTCTTCATCTTTATAGCTTTACAATACAGTTTTCAGATCCTAAATTAATGGATCTAATTTTCTAAATACAGAAGTAAACAATATTTACAAAAAACTAGGAAGAAACCCTCAAGACGAGGTCAATCCATATCTAATGATCTTCAAGAGTGATAGAGTGTTGATGAAGTGAAGCCTAGCCTTCCAACGTTGTTTGATTTGGTCCTCCAAGGATAAATTTTGAATTTGCTTAAGTGTGCAAAAATCCTGATTTTCTGTCTTTGAAAAAGATACCGAATATGATTGAAACACCTCTTCTTTTCCTTATCCCTCAAAAATAGCCATTGGATTTGACTTGATAATTCAACAAATGTCCATTCGAAGAGGTTTCATACCATTCAAACTCAAAAAATCCTGATCTGGGAAAAAACTCGGTGATTCTGGTAGTTATAGGATTTCGGTGGTTAAGAGGGGAAAAATTTAGTCCTCTTAACCACCGAAAGCACTTCTTTCAGTGGTTAAGAGGGGCAAAATTTAGGCCCCTTAACCACCGAAAGTTGTAACTTTCAAAAATGTATTTGCGGCGAATTAATTTGTGTGGGAATCACAATGACTCATATTTTTCTTTGAATTGGATGACAAATGGCTCAATAACCAACAATTGAACTCGAATTCCACTTGGAAACCTTGACAAATCACGAGATTAAGGCTTTTGAGTATGAGTTTGCATGAGGAAATCACGGGATCACAATAATAACAATGACTCTCGGATTCAATATTGAATATTAATGAAATTGAAACAGAAATCAAATGAAGTCATAATGATTTTGTATCCCCGTGACTGGATATAATGAAGGCCCATGTGACAAATCAATTCTGTTATCTGAAAATCATGCATGGAATTCTGGATTTGTGTCGAGCCTTAATTCTGAAATGAAAATTGGTACTTAAAAGGAGAACGGGGCATAAATATTCAGATAAGATGCCATAAGAACTTCATACCTCACCACCTAGATAATCTTTCGGTGGTTATAACTTAATGATTGCGCCCATTTGACATCTGGCTTGTGCAAAAGCACGGGCTTTTTCCTTTTGCGCATAGAAACGTTTTCGGTGGTTAACAGGTCCTTTATTTTCGCCTCTTAACTATCGAAAACCAAGACTTTCGGTGGTTAATGAGCAGTTTTTTAGCCCCTCTTAACCACCAAAACTTGAGATTTAAATATTTGATTGCCAAGACCAAAATTGATGTTTTTTCCAAGTTTGTATCCAAATAGCAGGCCTTCTAACACACCTAAAAAAATTTGGAAATGAATTTTTGGACCTGTTCCTATCACCTAAAAATTGGTAAAATGACAGTGCCATTTTAGGAGATAACAACACCCACAATCCTACACCATTGGATGGCTCCGCCAAGGAAGCGATCTTTGTGTCATTGAATAGTGTCGACTGTCGTACGACATCAAGCCCTTCAAAGACGAGATATTGTGTGATGTTTCTCCTCTCAAAGTTTGTGATGTTCTTTTGGGCCAACCTTATTTATGGAAACGTCATGTTGTATATGAGTCTAGGCCTCATAGTGTTATTATTACTTTGAATAGAAAATTCTATAGGATACCTAAGGCAGCCCCACCTAGTGCTATTTCCTTGATCATTGCTAAGAAATGTAGGAAGGTCATCTCTTAGACGGGGAAGTTTGTCTTCTTTGTGATTCTCTCTCAGAATACGCAAAAGATCACAACCACATCCAAGGTCTCTGCGGCCGACCTCTCCACACAACAAAAGCAAGTAGATAAGGTCATGGAAGAATACTCAGATATATTCTCCTCACCTACTGGGGTACCTCTGCACTGCCAGGTCAAGCACCTTATCAATCTGACCCCCGGTGCACCGCTTCCCAATGAGCTAGTATATCATCGCTCTCTGTTAGAGAATGAGGAGATCAAGCGAAAAATCCAAGAACTGCTCCATAAGGGGCACATCCATCCAAGATCATCACCTTGTGGGAGCCCAATTGTGTTGGTACAGAATAAAGATGGAACTTGGCGACTCTGCATTGATTACCAGTCTCTGAATAAAATCACAGTCTGAAACTGGTACCCGATTCCCAGAATCGATGACCTCATTGATCAACTCATGGGGGCCAAATACTTCACTAAGATTGATTTGAAGTCTAGCTACCACTAGGTCCCAATAGAACAGACAGATGTATGGAAGACCGCCTTCAAGTCAGAGGAAGGCCTTTTTGAATGGTTGGTCATGCCCTTTGGTTTGACAAATGCTCTAACCAATTTTATGAGGACGATGGATGATATCATGCGACCATTAAACAATAATTTTGTAGTGGTTTATCTAGATGACATTATCATTTATAGCAAGACTTGGGCCGAACACTTGCAACATATTCAACAGGTTCTACACACCCTGCAACAACACAAGCTATACACCAACTTGGAAAAATGTTCCTTCGGCATGGACAGGGTCCATTACCTGGGCTACATCATTGATCAACATGGCGTACATGTGGATCCAACCAAGATCCAAGTCATCCGTGACTAGCCAGCCCCAACCACACTCACTAAGCTTCGGAGCTTCTTGGGCCTTGCCAATTTCTACCACAGGTTTGTGTTGGGATTCTCCCATATTGCATGGGCCCTCAGCCAAATCACCAGGGGTGTTGGTAAGGAGAAATTTGCGTGGGGCCGGTCCCAACAACAAGCGTTCGATGATTTGAAGCAATGCTTATGCTTAGCCCTAGTACTTTCACTACCAGACCTGCAACATCCATTTGAGATCGAGACAAATGCTTCAGACTATACTGTGGGCATCGTTCTCACTCAGCATGGACACCCTATGGCCTATCAGAGTGAGACACTATCTGATGTTTTTTATAAGTACCCTACCTACGACAAAGAAAAGTACTCCATTTTGCAAGCCTATCATCAGTAGAGACATTACATTATTGGGAAGGAGACAATTATCCACATTGATCACAAGCCACTGCAGTTCATGCAGACACAAGAAAAATTGTAGAATGACCACCATCAAAAGTGGTCCACATACTTGTAGAAATTCCACCTCAACATCAAGTATAAAACATGAAGCACCAATTGTGTTGTTGATTGCCTCAACAAACCACCAGTCGCAACACTCACCATAGTGCTAGACTCTTGCGGCCATGAGACCTCCGAATGGCGCCAACTCTATGAGATAGACCCTGACTTCGCCACCACCTACCAAATGTTAGGTGCAAACATAGTTGTCGATAATTTATATCTTCAGGATGGGTTGTTGTGTCATCTAGGCCATATTTGTGTTCCATCGAGTGAGCGAGCGAATTTGATATGGGAATCCCACTACAGTTAGGTGGCATGACACTTTGGCATCGAAAATACAGTGGCAATGCTATAGAAACATTTCTACTAGCCAAAACTCCGACAGGAGGTTAGTAGGTATATCAGGTCCTGCATTGCCTATGCTATTGCCAAACTGACCACTAAGAAATAGGGCCTGTACACCCCTCTTCCCACTCTTGACAGGCCATGGGAATCCATCTCAATGGANTCCAGGAAACTCTCCTAGGCTGTAAGTCAGAGATGCCTGGTAACTTAATCTTTTTGGAAACTATTTTCTCAAATATAGGTGTGGGTTTGGATCAAGATGAATATCTAACTCACTGTACTGTATCACAAGACTGTCTAAGGACATTCAAACAATGCAAGGCCTTCAAGAGATATTATTAGAGAGGTGAATCAAATGGATAAAGAGACTAATCAATTAACCAGAACATATGTCTATAAAACAATAGATATGATGGGCTAACAGATCAACAATAAATACTTATGATCCTCTACTTACTAATCAGATAGTGAGATGATAGTCACCAATGGACTATGTAAACACAGATAAAGAACATAATTCAACTCATAAGCATATAACAGAAAGATAAAAGAAGATATGACAATAACAATGAAAGAATCTTGCAGGCTGAACATATTATAGAAAGAATCTCCATCACAATAGAAGTATAGTTTAGAACTCAAAATCGAACTTTTTGTTCATCTTCTGTCTTCAGCTTTATAGCTTTACAATACAGTTTTCAGATCCTAAATTAATGGATCTAATTTTCTAAATACAGAAGTAAACAATATTTACAAAAAACTAGGAAGAAACCCTCAAGATGAGGTCAATCCATATCTAATGATCTTCAAGAGTGATAGAGTGTTGATGAAGTGAAGCCTAGCCTTCCAACGTTGTTTGATTTGGTCCTCCAAGGATAAATTTTGAATTTGTTGAAGTGTGCAAAAATCCTGATTTTCTGTCTTTGAAAAAGATATCGAATATGATTGAAACACCTCTTATTTTTCTTATCCCTCAAAAATAGCCATTGGATTTGACTTGATAATTCAACAAATGTCCATTCGAAGAGGTTTCATACCATTCAAACTCAAAAAATCCTGATCTGGGCAAAAACTCGGTGATTCTGGTAGTTACAGGATTTCGGTGGTTAAGAGGGGAAAAATTTAGTCCTCTTAACCACCGAAAGCACTTCTTTCAGTGGTTAAGAGGGGAAAAATTTAGGCCCCTTAACCACCGAAAGTTGTAACTTTCAAAAATGTATTTGCGGCGAATTAATTTGTGTGGGAATCACAATGACTCAGATTTTTCTTTGAATTGGATGACAAATGGCTCAATAACCAACAATTGAACTCGAATTCCACTTGGAAACCTTGACAAATCACAAGATTAAGGCTTTTGAGTATGAGTTTGCATGAGGAAATCACGGGATCACAATAATAACAATGACTCTCGGATTCAATATTGAATATTAATGAAATTGAAACAGAAATCAAATGAANCAAGATCCAAGTCATCCGTGACTAGCCAGCCCCAACCACACTCACTAAGCTTCGGAGCTTCTTGGGCCTTGCCAATTTCTACCACAGGTTTGTGTTGGGATTCTCCCATATTGCATGGGCCCTCAGCCAAATCACCAGGGGTGTTGGTAAGGAGAAATTTGCGTGGGGCCGGTCCCAACAACAAGCGTTCGATGATTTGAAGCAATGCTTATGCTTAGCCCTAGTACTTTCACTACCAGACCTGCAACATCCATTTGAGATCGAGACAAATGCTTCAGACTATACTGTGGGCATCGTTCTCACTCAGCATGGACACCCTATGGCCTATCAGAGTGAGACACTATCTGATGTTTTTTATAAGTACCCTACCTACGACAAAGAAAAGTACTCCATTTTGCAAGCCTATCATCAGTAGAGACATTACATTATTGGGAAGGAGACAATTATCCACATTGATCACAAGCCACTGCAGTTCATGCAGACACAAGAAAAATTGTAGAATGACCACCATCAAAAGTGGTCCACATACTTGTAGAAATTCCACCTCAACATCAAGTATAAAACATGAAGCACCAATTGTGTTGTTGATTGCCTCAACAAACCACCAGTCGCAACACTCACCATAGTGCTAGACTCTTGCGGCCATGAGACCTCCGAATGGCGCCAACTCTATGAGATAGACCCTGACTTCGCCACCACCTACCAAATGTTAGGTGCAAACATAGTTGTCGATAATTTATATCTTCAGGATGGGTTGTTGTGTCATCTAGGCCATATTTGTGTTCCATCGAGTGAGCGAGCGAATTTGATATGGGAATCCCACTACAGTTAGGTGGCATGACACTTTGGCATCGAAAATACAGTGGCAATGCTATAGAAACATTTCTACTAGCCAAAACTCCGACAGGAGGTTAGTAGGTATATCAGGTCCTGCATTGCCTATGCTATTGCCAAACTGACCACTAAGAAATAGGGCCTGTACACCCCTCTTCCCACTCTTGACAGGCCATGGGAATCCATCTCAATGGACTACATGTCAAGCCTCCTGTCCACCAAGCGGGGAAATGACTGTGTTTTTGTGGTTGTTGATCTCTTTTCTAAGATGGTGATTCTGGTTGCCTGCAAGAAGAGCGTCACAGCAGAGGCCACTGCCGAGATCTTATTTGAAAGAGCCTGGGTACATTTTGGACTCCCAAAAACCATTGTATCAGATAGGGATAGTCTATTTCTAAACACATTCTGGTCGAGCCTCTGGTCACTGTTGGACACCAAGCTAACCAAATCCACGACCTTCCACCCCCAGACAGATGGCCAAACCGAGGTCGTAAATCGAATGATTGTGCATATCCTTCGCATGTATAATTCAAAGCACCCTCTCACATGGGATGAGAGCCTTCCTTATGTCCAACATAGCTACAACCAAGCCCTGCATAGCTCAACTGGACACAACCCCTTTCAGGTGGGGTTGGGATTCCAACCATTGGGTCCCATAGATGCTGCACTTCCCCTTGCGGTCACCTCGACCGACTCATCTCCTGTTCCAAATGAATATGACAAATCCACCCGATTCATTTATTGGATCCAGCACATCCGCCAACAGGTTCAGGATATCCTACAGAAGTCCAATGACAAGTACAAACAACGCTATGATCAACATCGGGTGCCCCATAAGTTTCAGGTGGGCGACAAAGTTTGGTTGCACTTGCAGAAAGAACGCCTTACATGACCCCATCAAAAGCTTCTACCACTGCATTATGGGTCATACACCATCACCAGGGCCATGGGGGATAACTCTTTTGATCTCAACATTCCTCCTTTCCTTGGCTTGCACCCAATGTTCAACGTGGATCTCCTTCGCCCTTATTTCCCACCATTATTGGACACCTCAGACGTAGCTGAACAACTGAAACCAACAAATCTCAACCCTGACTCAATAAAACATGCATCCAATGATCATATTGTGGACATACAGATCAAGGGAACTCGATAGAAAAGGATCTGACTTTATCGAGTCGTCAAAGTAGGGCAACTCCTGCACCAAGACAAGTGGCTCGCACGGGGCCAAATTCAACATAAATTTTCTCATCTGATGGGGAAACTCAACGCAATGGAGACCATTGATTCATAAGGAGGGAGGATTGATCCAGGTGGATATCAGTGGCCAACCACCTTTTCCAACTGACTCAAAACAATTTTTTGGCAATTTTGGCAATTTACTATTTTTAGCAGTTTTAACTTCCGGGTCCATTTTGAGGGCCCAAATGAAGGTTTTTCTGGATCGAGCTCCTTAATTATAATCGAAGGCATGATTGAGCCCCCAAAATGAATCTCCTCGATGATACCTTTCCAATGGCCTATCATACGTCGGAAATGGAGATTGTATGCAAAAGTTACGACCCTGAGAAGTTGATGTACTAACTTACCCAAACGGGGCCAAAATGACTTTTGGCGCTTCATCTCCTAGGGTTAGGTTTTTGGATGTCTAGGGTTTTTGGAATTCCTGCTTATTGTAAAAAGGCTTTCAGAGCCTCATTGTAATCATCTTCTTGCGAATGAGGGCAACCGCCACATCTCTTCTCAGAGATAAGCCGCCACCATTCGAGTAAGCTTGTTTCCACTGCATTTTACAGTTTCAGCTTATTTCATTATTGAATAGAAAACCAATTTTACTGTATCTATGTTATTTTGTGTTAAGCACCTGTTAATAATCTGTATTCATTTCGTTCTGCTCATAAAATACGGATCATTTTTGTGGTATAGGTTTGTCCCTCAAAATTAGTAAAGGCCATTACTTCAAAGCACTTTGCAGGGGCGGAGGTAGTAATATGAAAGTTGAACTATTGGGCTTATGGGGCCTCTTATTTTTAGCATATAGTCTATCTATAAATAGTATGATGGTCATTGGTGATTCAAAATTAATGATAGACTGGATAAAAGGGGAAGCTAATCTGAACATCCTCCACCTTGGGCCATGGAAAGAGAAGATCTGGAGGTTAAAAGACAACTTTGAAAGGCTCAAATTTATGCATGTTCACATAATCTACAACATTGTTGCTGATCAAATTTCTAAAAAGGATTTGAATTGTTATTCTGGATGACTTTATTTCGAGGAACTTGTACAAGGAACAATTATCCATACAGATAGACTTCAATTGTTTTAAGTGTCAGTTTCATAAGATGATTGTATAATTTTGGACATTATAGTATATTTATGATGAAGACAAGAACATAAGTTAGAAATGTATTTTATAAGAATGATAAGAGATATGTAGAATTAATGCTCAATGTAACCATCTCATGCATTTTTGAAAGTTTCACTTGATTCTCAATAGAATAGTAGTGAAATTGTTTTTTCTGTGTGAAAACAAAGATGCTCTTTTATAATTAAATATTTGATTTTTATATAAATTAGTTGAGATTCAATATGATTTTGAATTCCTTCCAGAAATAATTCGAAGTTGTTGAAGCTGAGCTGGAAATCATTCAAATTTCTACAAAAATCGGTGAAACAGTCGAATGTGGAAAGGTAGTGACAGGAAATATTCCCTCCAATGAGAATTATGTAGTCCAATCTTCATTTTAGAGCAAGGATTCGAGAAAAGTTTTGAAACATGTAACGTGGTGGATTACTCCGATGTTCCATAACTAATAATTTAATCAAAACTTACATTTAGATTAAAATTCCTTTCAATAACATTAACATAGATACATAATAAACTCGAATATAAGAACAAGTAACATGAAATCTCAGAGGGAAACTTATGCAACTCTCTGGCAGTAAGTATATAAGTGTGGCTTCCTATAGATGTGTGTAGATAATGATGAATGTGTCAGGTTGACAACGTCCATGAAAATGTCGATGAAATAGGTTTTGAATCCCTCATTCATTTACTTCCCCTAGTTGCAGAAGATACCACGACAAAGAAATGAAAATCTTAAGCATATGAATCTTTCACTGAGTTTTGCGCTATGATGTCCTAGAAATTAGGGCAGGGGGGTGGTAAAGAGGGTCAATAGCATAAATTAACACTGACATAAATTATATTCATATCCCTCGAACTAAACTAGTGAATTTTTAAAATTTTGTATTTTTAAATGATTTTATTTGTCTCACAAATATAAGAAATAATTAACACACTAGGGGATATTAAGTATAATCACAACTTTTTAATCAATCCAAAATTTAAATAATCAAATTGAAAAATTTATGAAAATATTATTATTTTTTAAAATAATAAATTTAATATAACTTTTTCTCAAAACTTTTGGAAATACTTCGTTAAAGAGGTTAACTAATTTAGTAAGTGAATGCGTTGACTTTTTATTGAAAGATATAGTCCCTACCAGGTAGGGATTAATAATTAGTGAATTTATTATTTAAAAATAAAAGTGAGAATCATCACATTTTATATTAAAATAAAAATGAGAATTTATTATTTAAAAATAAAATTGATAAATTTTCATTAGCTTCATAGTGATATTGGGCATTGGAAAATTTCTAAAATATTGTGGGTGGAATGAATTTATCACTAAGAGGGTTGACGATGAAAAACAATTTCTCTTAAATTGGTGCATACACCCACATTAAACTTTTAGAGCACAACAATATAATTTTAAGAAAATTCAAATAATTTCCTTACCTTTCTTAAGTCCAATAAACCAAATTTAATCTTAGTGGAAGTTACTCATCCTCATCATCATCATTATATATACTCAACACTCTCAGATTTCACAAAATTATCATTTTCTTACAAACCCTAAAACTATAAAATATCAAAATGACAACTTAATATAGATACAAAAATGGTTGATTATAACCATATATATATTGAAAGTTTGTCTCACTTACCTTACCTTTTACATAATCTAAGGTAAGGTACTTTGGGTTACAATAAATTATTACTATTTCCAAGATTTGCCTTATTTGACCCCCTTAACCCCCTCTCATTCTTCTCTCGTGGAATCATAGCCCCCCATTGTTTATATATCTCTTGTATCATATCCAACTATGTATTTTATTGATAATTTTGGTGTACATATTTACATAGTTAGCTCTTAGCCATATTGTTCAATTTGAAACTTTGATCATGTTTAATTTCAATACAAATTAAAGGATCAAAATAGGGATATTACAATTAGAATCAAAACAAAGGATAAACATATCATATCCGGAAAAATATCCTAAATATATACTTATAAGTTAAACCCGAGGGCCCACCACTCTAGTCAAATTGCTTAAGTAAAATCAAATCAAATATTTGAGTAAATGAGTTTGTTTTTAACTTTACAAGACTTATTTCTCATTTTATTCATTTGTGTATTGGTCAACTCTTTATACCACCATTCTCCCTTATAAATCCATTATTAAACATAAGTTTTTAACCATCATAGAAAATGATTATTAAAAGGATATATTCGAACCATCTAACTAGGAGAATAAGGAAACCAAACCAAAATATGATCCATAATTAAAAACACAAAACCATATAACATCATACTATTGTTGATTAATTGGGTTGGTTGCCATTGATGTCAACCCTTGAAGAAAGTCCGGTAGCGAATTCCGGTAGCACAATGGTTTGGGTAATGGACCCAAGTATGTTTGATGGATAATGGTATGAGTTTTGATATATTTTCAGGTAAGACTATTCCATATGGATATTACACATCATGTCATTTCCGGTGGTATGTGGAATGCCACATAACTCCTCACGGTTAGAGAGTTATGGCCATGTGAAGTTGGAGAAAGGTTTGGGTAATGGACCCAAGTTTGTTTGATGGATAATGGTATGAGT
>JZKD02S1239843.1:0-12335 GCA_000966675.3 Picea glauca
CATCAATATTTTTCTTTACATTATTTTTAACATATGTCAATATATCTATGGTTTTTTCATGTTAGGTTGTTAGCATCCAAACTTTCTAGATGATGGAAAAAATGGTTGCTAATTAGAAGTATTTAATTTTTGTAAGGGAGGCGTGAAAAGTTCAAATCTCCTTTTTCCTGTGTTAAATTATTTATTACAAAGTTAGGTTTAAAACATACTTATTTAAGAAAACAAATACCTCATCATTAAAACCTTTTAGATAACAAATCAAAATTAATTACTAATGTGTACAATCTTTGGTCTTGGAAAAGAAAGTTACAAAGTTCAAATATATTTCTCCATGTGTTAAAGTAAGTATTACAAAGTTAGGTTTACAATACATTAAGAGCAAAACACCTTTCAACATCTTTATCTAGATATTATTTTTAACATATATCAACATATTTGGCTATATTATTTTCATTTTAGATTATTAACATCTAAACTTTCTACACTAATTTTCTAAAATCTTCTTAATAATTAAAATCTTTAATCTGACAAAGAAAATATTTTTCTCCCATGTTAAAGTAGCCACAAAGTTAAGTTTAAAACATAAAAACAAAAAAATACCATTAAATAACATATTTCAATACCATTTTCTCTATTATTTTTAGCATATGTAAGCAAGAGGTTTTCTAAATTAGTTTTATGTTAGGTTGTTCACATCCAAACTCTCTAGCTAATTATGAAAATTCATTACTAAAAGGTAAAATTTTTGGTTATGTGAGAAAGAGGTGAAAACTTGAAATCTTTCTCTTCATTTTAAATGGGTATTTCAAAATATTAGGTTGTTCACATCCAAATTCTTTAGCTAATGATGAAAATTCATTACTAAAAAGTAAAATCGTTGGTTATGCAATAACGAGGTGAAAAATTGAAATCACTCTCTTCATTTAAAATGGGTATTTCAAAAGATATACTTTTCCAAACTCTCTATATTATAAATCAAATATCATCCCAAGTTGATAGAAGCTTTAGTTTGTAAGGATTGGGTTCAAAGTTAGGTTTAAAGAATACTTATCAAAATTCATAAAATTATGATATGAATAAAGTAGGTGATGAACCTCATTCACCATCATCAACATCAATATTTTTCTCTACATTATCTTTAACATATGTCAGCATATTTATGTTATTTCCATGTTAGGTTGTTAACATCTAATGATTAAAAAAAATAGTTACTAATTGGTTTCCATGTTAGGTTGCTAACATCCAATGATTAAAAAAAATAGCTGCTAATTGGAATTATTTGATCTTTGCAAGGGAAACGTGTAAAGTTCAATTTTAGGTTTAAAACATACTTATCTAAGAAGATAAATGCTTCCTCACTAACTTTTTAGATGACCAATGAAAATTAATTGCTAATTTGTATAATCTTTGATCTTGCAAAAAAAGAATTACAAAGTTCAAATATATTTCTCCAGTAAATATTATAAAGTTAGGTTTACAATACATTAAAAAAAAAACATTTTTCAACATTTTTATATTATTTTTAACATATCTCAACATATTTTTTTATATTATTTTCATTTTAAATTGTTAACATCTAAAATGTGCATATGAATTTTCTAAAATCTTCTTGATGTTTAAAATATTTGATCATGCAAAGGAATATTTTTCTCCCATGTTAAAATAGATTTAAAGTTAAGTTTAAAACATAATCATAAAAAAAACAAAAAATATACTATTAAATTACCTTTCCATACCATTTTTTCTATTATCTTTAGCATATATAAATATTAGTTTCTCTTAATTATTTTTTAGGTTAGGTTGTCAAACTCTCTAGCTAGTGATAAAAATTCATTATTAAAAATTAAAAGCTTTGATTATATCAAAAAAAAATAAAAAATTGAAATATCTCTTTTCATTTAAAATGGGTATTTCACAAGTAAGGTTAAAATATATTTGTATGATAGTAAACAAGTCCAAACACTTTATGTTATAAATTAAGTATCTCTTTTCATTTAAAATGGGTATTTAACAAGTAAGGTTAAAATATACTTGTCTGATAGTAAACAAGTCCAAACACTTTATGTTATAAATTAAGTATCTCTTTTCATTTAAAATGGATATTTCACAAGTAAAGTTAAAATATACTTGTCTGATAGTAAACAAGTCCAAACACTTTATATTATAAATTAAGTATCATCCCAAATTTGATAGAAGTTTTAGTTTTGCAAGGATCAGGTGCAACTTTAGGTTTAAAGCATACTTATTAAAATCTATAAAATTTGTGATATGATTAAAATAGGGGATGGACATTATTCACCATCATCATTATCAATATATTTTTTTTACATTATTTTAACATTTTAACATTAAATATTTATGTTATTTTATGTTAAGGTTGTTAACATCCAAACTCTTTAAATGAAAAAATGGCTGCTAATTAGAAGTATTTCATCTTTGCTAAATTTGCAAAGTTTAAATCTCAAATCTCTTTTTCCATTTAAATTATTTATTACAAAGTTAGGTTTAAAATATACTTATTTAAGAAAACAAATATCTGATCATTAAAACATTTATTTTCATGTTAGGTTTTCAACATCTAAATTGTTCACATAGTTCAAATATATTTATCTAATTTTTCTATTAAAAAAAATATTACAAAAATTAAATTTAAATAGAATTTTGTAAAACAAACCTATATTAATACATTTTTCTATATTATTTTCATGTCATGCTGTTAACATACATTTTTCTATATTATTTTCATGTCATGTTGTTAACATAAGGAGAAATATCATTAACATGGGAAAAATATCAGTGAAACACCTTTCATTACTTTTCAATATTTTTCATATCCTATTATCTTATTTCAACATTTATCTCTATATTATTTTTATAGTATATTTTCATTATACCACATTTTATTATTTTTTTTACAGTTTTCAAAAATCTTGTTTAAATCACTTAATATTATGTTCTTTACAAGTAAATTAAAACAACATACAACCATTTTGCACTGGAACTAAAGCTCTCCAGCTTCCTGAACCTAACAAAAACCCTACAAACAAATTGACCGACTAAGGAAGCGAAAAGGAGGTCACTAGTGCTGAAGAGAGGGTGTCCTTTGTTACTGATAGTGCTTCTTCACTAATATGTCAGCCTCTTGATCTAGCTCCTATAACACATGAATACAATGCTTAAGTGGTATAGGCATCCATTTGTTAATGATAGTGCTTATGTCAGCCTCTTGATTTAGCTCATGGAACACATGTTATATAGTAGAGTTGGAAGTAGGATTTTCTATGACTTCAGCTTAAAAAATGAATTTAAAATTTTTAAAAAGATATTAAATGGAATGGTGATTAGTTGAAATGGGTTTTAAGATAGATTTTTCAAATGAAATGTTATTTTTGTTTGCAAATAGATTTTAAATCATTAAAATTATTGGGGGATAGTATTCAGCTTGGGTCACACTAATTTTTAACATGGTAGAATATTATTTTATGAAACTGTTTTTAGTTTTAAAGACAAGATTAACATTGTTTTTTATTAGTTAAGAATTTATCTTCTTAAAATATAAAATAACAGATTAAAGATCCAAGGTCTAAAAACATTTAACAAGAGTAAAAAGTCCACCTTAAAAACCATCAATAAATTATTTTGAATGACCTTGATTTTTCTTGAATACAAATAATTATTTAATCCTCATTAACATATCCTCCCTATCAGTTAATAACTAAATCATAATCAATTTTACAATCTTTAAAAAAAAATATAACCAAATATAACATATTTAAAACATAAAAGATTTTCACTTTCATATTAATTTTATATATATATATATATATATATATATATATATATTCACAAAACATTGTATTGAAATACAAAATACCAAAAGCAATATCAATATTATTTATAACTAAACATTATAGTCAAAATAATATGCCTTTTCATTTTCTAATATGTTAGCAATGCAAATTGATAATGAGACACCATTCAAACACGATCATAGCTACAGCTCCATCGATTTGTTTCAGTTAATTAAACCATATAAGCTCTCAAATATCCTTCACTAAGCATGTTTTAAATAAGTGAATCTTAATTTATTCTTGGAGATTGTGTCATACTGCTCATAAATTTTCCTCATTGTTTTTGTTTGTTGGCAAAATCGAGAAACCAAACACACCACCCAATAACAATAATTTCGGCACTCATTTTCCGAAAAAAAATGTTTTATATAATGCTAAAGAACATGACAAGTACAGAAGAAAATCTGTGACAGAAATCAGGATACATTCCTCCTTGAGGGAGGCAAAGAAAAATATGAACAATCCCTCCCACTTCCACAAAAAAACAAAAACTGCATCTCTATTAAATATGTCAAAAACTCTCTCAATAATAAAATAAATCATCTTTCTACACATTCTGTTGCTGTTGCTGCTGCTGCTGCGATTACAAACAAAGCTCTCTGTATATTTCAATCACCCAATAAGTTTGTTCCCTGAGAGCTATTTCACGGCAAAAACGAGCTCTTCATCATCACCCTGAGCTTCTCAACAGAATCAGCAGCATAAGCATAATTCTTTATTACAAGGTCTCGTAGAAACAAAAGGAGCTCTAAACATGGGGGTTGCTGCAGAAGGATCCCAAGGCTTTAATGGACCCTGCTCTCAGAATGTACTGATGATATGCTGCTGCTCCTGCTGCTCCAAGGAATGGACCTACCCAGAATATCCACTGCATACCCACACACGGAAAATCTCAAAACATACATATATATATATATATATATACACAATGTGCATGTGAGGCCTTCAAAGACAAAAGGAAAATTATGCAGGTATTCTGGCAGCTAGTTTTTGGGATAATCTATTCAGTAAAGAGTCTGTAGAAGTTGGGAGCGGTTATTGTAAAACTTCACAGGAAAATGGCCGAATACAAAAGCCAGATGAAAAAACAATCTGTGCCATAAGCTATCTTTAGCCTCGTGAACATTAAAAAATACTTTATTTCTTTCTTTCATACCCACAAAATAAAACAGAAACAGAGAGCATATTGCAAATAGATAGATGATTAACAACTGACATGCTCGTCCCAGGTATTTTGGTGGCCATAGATGACAGCGGCTCCAAAGCTCCTGGCAGGGTTGAAACCATGGCCAAGTTAACAATCAATATCGTTGTTTTTTTTGTTTGTTAGTTTGCCTGTGACATGTGGGACTAACCTATTGCTAAGAAACCGCGACTCAGGGGCATCTAAGCCATCAAAATCACTCGGGGATCGCATCCGGCCTGAGCCACACCAACCCTTAACATGGCTGGATTTTTTGTCCCTGCAGGTTTCGAACCGGTGACTTTAAGATCACATAGTGCCTTAACAACACACTATGTCATCGACTATCCTACACCTAAGGAACAACTATTAATATTGTTATTGATAAAAACCTTAAAATCAATTCTCAAATCAAATGGGAGGAGGGTGATTCCTGAAATTTCCTCTCCCCCCCTCTCACTTCCCCGTAATCCCCCAACACCCTCCACCCTGGTACCCCTCCCCATCACCTGCAGGTTTGTCGCTTATTTGAGTGACGAGGAATGTAGGCCACAAGGACGCGGGGGTTGAGGGGCCTCTGTTCCCATAGCTTAACATCAATGGGGGCGGGGACATCAGGGTATTGTTTTTNGGGGGGGGGGACATCAGGGTATTGTTTTTTTTTTTTTTGGAAAAAAAGTTTTGTATTCTTAAAGGTATTGAAATTAAAAATAAAACAATTTTTAATTATCAAAAATATATTTTCCTCAAATTTTGTTTTTTTTTCCTTCTCCGTTTTTTCCTTTTTGGGATTTTATTTACTTTATAATAATTTTGTTCTTAATAGCATTGGGTTTTTAGGTTATTGTTTAAAAAATATTCCAATTTTAAGTCTACCCAAAAAGGAGAGGGTGTTACTAGTAGCACCCCTTTTCGATTTGGGTGTTTATTTTAAAATTTTGGTTTTAGGGGTATCAATTGTCAAGGCTATGGTTTAAAAAAAGTTATAATTTTGACCTTGAAAAAAATGGGATATTGTTATTGGTGTCACTTTTCGATTAGGGGTTGATTTTAAAGATTTTGTTGGTGTCAACGATACTGGTTGTTAAGGCCATGGTTTCAAAGAAGTTATAACTTTGACCCAAAAAAACAGAGTGTGGTATTATTGGCACCACTTTTCAATCCAACAATTGATTTCAAGGATTTTGTTGACAACATTACAAGGTAATGAATCAAAATTCATTTATGATTGGTAAAATATTTGTCTTGCGAGGGATAGGTGTAAAGATCAAATCTCATTTCCCCCACATTAACGTAGGTAATACAAAGTTGTGTAAAATAAACCAAAAAAAACATTGTTATAATACCATTTAGCATATTTCTCTACATTATTTTTAACGTATGTGAACATATTTCTTGACAACATTTTTATGCTAGATTCTCAACATCCCAAATCTATAGATAATGAATGGAAATGCATCACTAATTGGTATTATCGTTGGTCTTGAAAGGGAAAAGTGATTCTCAACATCCCAAATCTATAGATAATGAATGGAAATGCATCACTAATTGGTATGAAAAGTGCAAAGACATATATATGGAAAAAAACATAAAAGACATCATCAAAACACCTTTTAACATCTCTATAATATTTTTAACATATGTCAACATATTTTTCTTCATTATTTATATGTCAGATCATTAAAAATTAAAATTAATTACTTGGGGAGGCACGTGCAGGGGGTTATTGTGAGCCTCGAAGGACAAATTAAAGTCAACTTCTATTGGAATATTGGGATGCTGTCAAACAATAAGGCTGAGGCGTACAGGGTGTATCAAGGGTTGCTAATAGCACTCAACATGCATGTTCAACGATTATCTATTATTGGGACTTCACAGGTGATCATTCGACTACTAAAATCCTAGTCTAAGCCCAGAGATTCTAGTCTTAGACTAATTTTGGAATGCATTTAGGACCTCCTTATGCCTTTGACAACACAATTCTATCATGTATTTCATGGAAATAAAGTTGTTGTTGATGCCTTGGCCAACAAGGCCATTGGTCTAGCTCTGGGTTCCTTATGGATAAATGGCATGTATTCCATTGCCCCTCCTCCCTAAGGGCACAACTCTCATTTTGGGTTCCGATCCATTGTGGACTCATGGAGAGTGTGATCATTGTTGGGAAGTTTGGTGGCACAGGTACGAGAGAACTTGTGTCATGTTATATGGTAGGGACATAATAGGATATGTTGGAGGGCCTTCATTTATTTTCCCTTCACTTGACCTACATAAAAACTATGCACTAGTTCTCTGTGCACACGCATATGCATTCGTCAGGCCACATGGAATAGTCTCGTCCTGGAGATTTGATATGGGAATGGCTTGGTCGTGGCCCCTCTTTTTGTATGTTGAGGTATTCATGTGTGGAGGTTATCATGGCAGTGAATGGTTTCAATTATGTTGTACAAAGGAAGAATATCTTCCCTGACGCTCTTTTCAACTCTACACGGATCCTGAACCTGATATTAATTGGGTATACTATGAAGCCTTGCAAGGGACTGCATTATTATAAAAAAAAAACCCATTAAATCACCTTTCAATACCATTTTCTCTATTATTTTTAGCATAGGTACACGTGAGGTTCTCTAAATTATTTTTATGTTTGGTTGTCAACATCCAAACTCTCTATCTAATGANTGCTAGATTCTCAACATCCCAAATCTATAGATAATGAATGGAAATGCATCACTAATTGGTATTATCGTTGGTCTTGAAAGGGAAAAGTGCAAAGACATATATATGGAAAAAAAACATAAAAGACATCATTAGAACACCTTTTAACATCTCTACAATATTTTTAACATATGTCAACATATTTTTCTTCATTATTTATATGTCAGATCATTAAAAATTAAAATTAATTACTTGGGGAGGCACGTACAGGGGGGTTATTGTGAGCCCCGAAGGACAAATTAAAGTCAACTTCTATTGGAATATTGGGATGATGTCAAACAATAAGGCTGAGGCGTACAGGGTGTATCAAGGGTTGCTAATGGCACTCAACATGCATGTTCAACAAGGGAATTCACAGGTGATCATTCGACTACTAAAATCCTATAGTCTAAGCCCAGAGATTCTAGTCTTAGACTAATTTTGGAATGCATTTAGGACCTCCTTATGCCTTTGACAACACAATTCTATCATGTATTTCATGGAAATAATGTTGATGTTGATGCCTTGGCCAACAAGGCCATTGGTTTAGCTCTGGGTTCCTTATGGATAAATGGCATGTATTCCATTGCCCCTCCTCCCTAAGGGCACAACTCTCATTTTGGGTTCTGATCTATTGTGGACTCATGGAGAGTGTGATCATCATTGGGAAGTTTGGTGGCACAGGTACAAGATAATTTGTGTCATGTTATATGGTAGGGACATAATTGGATATGTTGGAGGGCCTTCATTTATTTTCCCTTCACTTGACCTACATAAAAACTATGCACTAGTTCTCTGTGCACACGCATATGCATTCATCAGGCCACATGGAAGAGTCTCGTCCTGGAGATTTGATATGGGAATGGCTTGGTCATGGCCCCTCTTTTTGTATGTTGAGGTATTCATGTGTGGAGGTTATCATGGCAGTGAATGGTTTCAATTATGTTGTACAAAGGTATAATATCTTCCCTGGCGCTCTTGTCAACTCTACACGGATCCTGAACCTGATATTACTTAGGTATACTATGAAGCCTTGCAAGGGAATGATTATTATAAAAAGAAAAACCATTAAATCACCTTTCAATACCATTTTCTCTATTATTTTTAGCATAGGTACACGTGAGGTTCTCTAAATTATTTTTATGTTTGGTTGTCAACATCCAAACTCTCTATCTAATGATGAAAATTCATCACTAAAAGGTAAAAGCTTTGGTTATAAAAGAAAGAAGTGAAAACCGTGGGAAAAGAAAGAAATAAATGAAAAATTGAAATCTCTCCCTTCATTTAAAATGGGTATTTCAAAAGTAAGGTCAAAATATACTTGTCTTGTAGTAAACGTGTCTAAACTCTATATATCATAAATCAAATATCATCCCAAGTTGGTAGAAGCTTTAGTTTTGCAAGAGTCAGATGCAAAGTTAAATTTAAAGCATACTTATCAAAATTTATAAAATTTGTGATGTGAATAAAGTAAGAGATGAACATCATTCACCATCATCATCAATATTTTTCTTTACATTATTTTTAACATATGTCAATATATTTATGGTTTTTTCATGTTAGGTTGTTAACATCCAAACTTTCTAGATGATGGAAAAAATGGTTGCTAATTAGAAGTATTTGATCTTTGTAAGGGAGGCGTGCAAAGTTCAAATCTCCTTTTTCCTGTGTTAAATTATTTATTACAAAGTTAGGTTTAAAACATACTTATTTAAGAAAACAAATACCTCATCATTAAAACCTTTTAGATAACAAATCAAAATTAATTACTAATGTGTACAATCTTTGGTCTTGGAAAAGAAAGTTACAAAGTTCAAATATATTTCTCCATGTGTTAAAGTAAGTATTACAAAGTTAGGTTTACAATACATTAAGAGCAAAACACCTTTCAACATCTTTATCTAGATATTATTTTTAACATATATCAACATATTTGGCTATATTATTTTCATTTTAGATTATTAACATCTAAACTTTCTACACTAATTTTCTAAAATCTTCTTAATAATTAAAATCTTTAATCTGACAAAGAAAATATTTTTCTCCCATGTTAAAGTAGCCACAAAGTTAAGTTTAAAACATAAAAACAAAAAAATACCATTAAATAACATATTTCAATACCATTTTCTCTATTATTTTTAGCATATGTAAGCAAGAGGTTTTCTAAATTAGTTTTATGTTAGGTTGTTCACATCCAAACTCTCTAGCTAATTATGAAAATTCATTACTAAAAGGTAAAATTTTTGGTTATGTGAGAAAGAGGTGAAAACTTGAAATCTTTCTCTTCATTTTAAATGGGTATTTCAAAATATTAGGTTGTTCACATCCAAATTCTTTAGCTAATGATGAAAATTCATTACTAAAAAGTAAAATCGTTGGTTATGCAATAACGAGGTGAAAAATTGAAATCACTCTCTTCATTTAAAATGGGTATTTCAAAAGATATACTTTTCCAAACTCTCTATATTATAAATCAAATATCATCCCAAGTTGATAGAAGCTTTAGTTTGTAAGGATTGGGTTCAAAGTTAGGTTTAAAGAATACTTATCAAAATTTATAAAATTATGATATGAATAAAGTAGGTGATGAACCTCATTCACCATCATCAACATCAATATTTTTCTCTACATTATCTTTAACATATGTCAGCATATTTATGTTATTTCTATGTTAGGTTGTTAACATCTAATGATTAAAAAAAATAGTTACTAATTGGTTTCCATGTTAGGTTGTTAACATCCAATGATTAAAAAAAATAGTTGTTAATTGGAATTATTTGATCTTTGCAAGGGAAATGTGTAAAGTTCAAATTTAAGTTTAAAACATACTTATCTAAGAAGATAAATGCTTCTTCACTAACTTTTTAGATGACCAATGAAAATTAACTGCTAATTTGTATAATCTTTGATCTTGCAAAAAAAGAATTACAAAGTTCAAATATATTTCTCCAGTAAATATTATAAAGTTAAGTTTACAATACATTAAAAAAAACATTTTTCAACATTTTTATATTATTTTTAACATATGTCAACATATTTTTTTATATTATTTTCATTTTAAATTGTTAACATCTAAAATGTGCATATGAATTTTCTAAAATCTTCTTGATGTTTAAAATATTTGATTCTCCCATGTTAAAATAGATTTAAAGTTAAGTTTAAAACATAATCATAAAAAAACAAAAAATATACTATTAAATTACCTTTCCATACCATTTTTTCTATTATCTTTAGCATATATAAATATTAGTTTCTCTCAATTATTTTTTAGGTTAGGTTGTCAAACTCTCTAGCTAGTGATAAAAATTCATTATTAAAAATTAAAAGCTTTGATTATATCAAAAAAAAATAAAAATTGAAATATCTCTTTTCATTTAAAATGGGTATTTCACAAGTAAGGTTAAAATATACTTGTCTGATAGTAAACAAGTCCAAACACTTTATGTTATAAATTAAGTATCTCTTTTCATTTAAAATGGGTATTTCACAAGTAAAGTTAAAATATACTTGTCTGATAGTAAACAAGTCCAAACACTTTATATTATAAATTAAGTATCATCCCAAATTTGGTAGAAGTTTTAGTTTTGCAAGGATCAGGTGCAACTTTAGGTTTAAAGCATACTTATTAAAATCTATAAAATTTGTGATATGATTAAAGTAGGGGATGGACATTATTCACCATCATCATTATCAATATATATTTTTTACATTATTTTAACATTTTAACATTAAATATTTATGTTATTTTATGTTAAGGTTGTTAACATCCAAACTCTTTAAATGAAAAAATGGCTGCTAATTAGAAGTATTTCATCTTTGCTAAATTTGCAAAGTTTAAATCTCAAATCTCTTTTTCCATTTAAATTATTTATTACAAAGTTAGGTTTAAAATATACTTATTTAAGAAAACAAATATCTGATCATTAAAACATTTATTTTCATGTTAGGTTTTCAACATCTAAATTGTTCACATAGTTCAAATATATTTATCTAATTTTTCTATTAAAAAAAATATTACAAAAATTAAATTTAAATAGAATTTTGTAAAACAAACCTATATTAATACATTTTTCTATATTATTTTCATGTCATGCTGTTAACATACATTTTTCTATATTATTTTCATGTCATGTTGTTAACATAAGGAGAAATATCATTAACATGGGAAAAATATCAGTGAAACACCTTTCATTACTTTTCAATATTTTTCATATCCTATTATCTTATTTCAACATTTATCTCTATATTATTTTTATGGTATATTTTCATTATACCACATTTTATTATTTTTTTTTACATTTTTCAAAAATCTTGTTTAAATCACTTAATATTATGTTCTTTACAAGTAAATTAAAACAACATACAACCATTTTGCACTGGAACTAAAGCTCTCCAGCTTCCTGAACCTCCAACAATGTCATAAGAAAACAAAAACCCTACAAACAAATTGACCAAGGAAGCAAAAAGGAGGTCACTAGTGCTGAAGAGAGGTTGTCCTTTGTTACTGATAGTGCTTCTTCACTAATATGTCAGCCTCTTGATCTAGCTCCTATAACACATGAATACAATGCTTAAGTGGTATAGGCATCCATTTGTTAATGATAGTG
>JZKD02S1239854.1:0-12335 GCA_000966675.3 Picea glauca
TTCCCCCCTTCACTACAACCTTCATTTATTTTAGTGGCCCACCATTGGAAGGCCAACCATCACAATGGTTCATTTCCCCTTCCAATTTGTTTTTTTCCAAAAAGACCAAAATAAAATAAAACCAAGACTTGCTTATTATGAAATTTTACAATAAGGCTTGACAAAGATCCAATTCAAAGCATTTGAAACCCAATGTCAATACAGGCATACCATAAAGACTATGGTTAGCCCTATCTATATAAAACTTGATGGAAAGTCTCTTGATCTTTTGCAATTCCTTCATAGAAAGGTAGAGTTGCACAAGGTTTTAATATGCTTTGCTACATAATTATGTGTGGTTCAAGGGCCTTATAGGAAGCCTTATTTAATTCTTCATTTTGTATGGGATATAACTCATAAGAGTGCCTTACAACTCATTTGAATATATTTCATATTCAACACACACACACACACACATTCTGTGTAGATCTCTAGATGTATAATTTTGTTTACATCATGGATTATTTTCAGTATTGTGAATTAGATTGAGACATATATGAAGGATGAGATTTGAATCCTAAGAAATAATCTCCATAGGATCTTAATAAAGGCTTGTTTCCCACTCCCTTTTCCTTGAACTTCATGGTAGCACCTTCTAAGGGCCACTCATAGAGAAATAAGTGCTCTCAGAGATGGAAAACACCACCACCTAGTTAGAGGGGAAGAAGGAAACCCTTAAGAACATTGTCAAGCTTTGATACCACTTTATAACAACCCATTAGGTTGTTACCTTAACATTTTTTTTTTTAAATACTAAATAACTAGAAAGAACTATATACCACAAGTAGGACAGATCTAGAATCATCAAAACAAAATGCAAAAGCTAGCAATTATACGACATAAGGAGCATGCCAAAATACCATAAAGAACATGAAAATGTACCATCAACCAATGGACCAACAAGAAGCACATTTAAATACTCAAATGAAAAGTTCCTAAACCTGTAGCTTGAAAAAGTCCAAGGCTGATCTAACTACAATCTATCTCCCATAAAACATAATATAAGAAGATTTCATGAACCCATCTTTAGTAAATAGGGGGGAAATTGCACCAAGGGTTGATTTTCCACCCAACCAATGAAACCACCTTCATAGGTGTTTCCTCCCGAGTTGGGCTCAATCTCAATAAGATAATGGAATCATAGTTCACAACACTTTGATGAATCCAACCTGAAGGTGATCTAGAACAAATAAACTAGGCTTACAATGGTTGAACCAAGGTGTGGTGGAGAGGCTCTTGGACTCATAGCACCCCCAAATACATTAGGATTATGGTATGTACCACCTTCAGCTAGTGATCACAACCACAATAATATTGGTGCCCCCCTTCAAGCAAGGATATTACTACCACCTTCAACTGGTGATCACAATCACACAACATTATCATTATGCTCTATAAGGATCTTACTACCACCTTCAACTGGTGATCAAATCACACAACAATGACATCCTGCAATTTGGGTTGAAAGAAAACAATACAAGGAGCCATGCATACTAAGATTTAGTACCTCCTCATGTTTTAGGTTAACTCCCAACCCATTAATCCACATAGACCTAATTGACATAGACACAGTTCTATCCAACTCCCCATTATCATAACACATGTGTGTCAATAGTATTTATTTTCATAGAGTGTTTCCCCATGGCCAACCAACCCCAACAATGAGCATGCCTCTTCTTTTATAATTCATCTTGATGTAACGTCTTCTGAATATTGTCTCTTGGCCTTCCCCTTTACCATGCAAGGGTGAATTTACAAGTGTAAAAAAAAGTATAAGTGGAATACAACCCTTTCCCCTTCTATCCATTTATCCAAGTTAACTTTGGAGGTTATTTTCACAAGTCTTTTCCCATTTTCCTAAGATTTCTAGGAACTAGGATCAGATAACCATCCTTATGAGACAAAATCCCTTCCCTTGAGTGAATTTCCTCTTTGTCCATTAAGGCCTCAACTTGTAACATATTAGTTCATCCAATATACTAATGTATATGCACAACATCATCATTGTAATCAACCACATAAAGTATCTCATTAAAAAACCATCTACATATAAGTCATAATGAAATATCTCTCTAACAAGGAATCCACCTAACCCACATCATAACGAGGCATCCACCTAACCCACATCATAACAAAGCATCTAACATTTGCATATATCATAAACCATAGTTACATGAAACATATCGAGGAAATATATCCAACATCATAATGAGGCATTCGACATGTGCATATATCATAATATGAACCATATCAAAGGAAAGGTATCCAACGCCATAATGAAACATCCAACATCTGCATATATCATAATATGAACCATATCAAAGTAAAAGTATCCAACTCATGTATACATCATAACAAGGCATGCATATATCATAATTCATAATATTAACCACATTAAATGGAAAGATAACCAACACATGTATGCATAATTGATCATCTCATGACAAGGATAGGTCATAGTAAATCATCAGCGAAGGCCATCATTACTTCATAGCCATTATTAAGAGTATTTATTGCTATCATTAAGAAATATTAGTATCATATGAGGGATCCAAAATCAAAATCCCCCTTGCCATGCTAAATGTATTGATTTGTCTCTTCATGCAATATTTATAGTGACATAGGTTCACATGCAAAGAGGGTACACACAATCACCTGCTCCACCATGCACATCACCTTGATGGAGATTCGATGGATGCCATGAGATTCTACCATATGAAACACTATAGCTGTAATGTGCCTCATCCCTATGGATCTAATCCATGCGATATCTATTTCCTTATCTACCTTAGTTGAGGCATCTCAGTAGTACTTATCAAGGCTAGTTGTTAAATAGTATTCCCCCCTGCTAGGTGGGGGTGAATCTCTCCCTTAATCCCCTTGATGAGAAGAATGGTCAAGAAGTAGATTTCAGGCACAATCAACTCTAGATGTTGGCCCCTCACATGGAAATATCCCCTATCATATAATCACCACATATGGATGATCTCCTATAGAAGCCCCTTAGTTGGAGCACATTAGTGGGAACTCAAACAACTTGAGTAGCCCATACCCTACTTGCTATCCTTGTATGGTTAGATCATGACTCACTTCCATTCAGATCTCATCATACTTTTTCTCCCTCCAACTAATAGGAATCTCTTTTGCAAATCCTCCCAAACTCACAAAGAAATTTTTCTCAGTATAATGCATGTCACATATTGTTTTGTTGTGCCATCTGCATGGCTGCATCACAAGAAAACACACCAATGTGGACCACCTCAATAAGTTGGGCACATGATTTAATAATGCACTTGAGAACCAACCCTCAAATAGTTGTGTGATCTTCTCACACACAAGTTTCTCTCAACTCCCGCGCCATGTCACAACTGTAGAAGGAATAACTACACCATACATGAAATTGGTCCTTCAATAGTCACCTGGCTTGGTGGAAACCTTAATGGGCCTCCATATGGGTCACTAGGGCCCTAAAAAAAGAAATAAAATGGATGAAAATGATGAGTAAAGCAAGACCTCTTACTTGGTGGTCACAAAATCAAATTTTGATGATCCAATTGTTCATAGTGAGCTATGGAATTTTTAAAGCATCAACCCACTAACCAACTTGAAAATGCACAAATGATTCATAATTTGCATGCCCAACCCTATTTATAGAGTTACCTTAATTTTCTTTTGGTTTGTTTGGGAGCTCAAAAGATCTATTTTTTTGTCTTTTACACCATTGGATTAATTTTTTTGAGCTCTGTCATGATGTGGGATTTGTTTCTTGTGTATACGTGCTTCAACTGAAATTTATTTTTCCACTATGTTCTTTTAGTTGGTACAAACAATCACAAGCCCTATTTTTTACACCATTTGTGTTGTTGGATTCATTTTCATGTGTACTTTCACACCTTGGTATCCATTTCATATGCATAAGTGTTTCATTCGGGAGCCATTTTTCCCACCATTTTAGTCAAGGCTCATCACCAACCCTTTAGGTATACTTCTTCGAATATTCATTTAGAAATAATATCCCTTCTTCTTATGTTGTATTTTCCCTATTTTTTCCCCTTTGCATGTACCTATAGGTTCTACTCCACATCGACAAGTTGCCTCATCCATCCAAGTTTCATTATACACTTGCATGGTGGTATCACTCCACCTCCATGGGCTTCCTTAGTTAGTAACCCATTGCATATTGGAACCCATACCACTTTATTCCCTCATTAGAATTATGACTCCATATATATTGCATCACTTAGAAAGCTTCATAATTCCCTCATGTCATTATGCTGGCCTATTCCCCATGAAATCACGAGTGGTTCATTATTTATCGTTTATTATGCTAAATTATTTGCCACATTCTATCGACCTCCCATCTAATCCATGACCCTTAGACCATTTTCATTTTGTACCATCGTTCATTATCCCATCAAGGAGACCTACCCATAGAACCCCACCTCTGGTTGCATTGATCTATCATTAATCTTTCCACACATGCAAGATAAAACCACTTGGTTCCCTTTTTTGGGAACCTGTCTCCTTGTAGTATATCTACATTATTTTATTCTTACGAAAAGACAAAACACAAAAACATTAACAAAACATTCAAAAAACAAAAATGGGGGATGCATTAATCCTTATCTTATTCCATCATCACCAAATTTACCTTTTTATGGTAGCATTCCCTGTCTCCCTTTATTAGAGAATCTGTATTAATTCACACATGTCTACCCATAATATGTTGGTGCATTACCTCCCACTCATCCTATCGAGTCATTTTCATCACTAGGGTTCTTGAGATTTCTATCTACCATATATTGGCTATGTCACCCTAATCCATGAGTCTTGTCAAACCCTAATAATGTCTACATCCACATGGTCTATAGTACACCTTCTTCATAAGTCACCATTAAAGTATTTACAACTCAACACTTGGTTGGGTTATGTCATTTTGTTTTATGGTCACTGCACAAGTCATCCATCATTTATGCTCCACTCAAGGGAAGTCCTGAGTCTCCTACTCATTGGCTAGCTTATCCACATATGTCACAATTTCATTCCATTAATTGTTTACTTGTTTATCCTTTACCTCGTGTTTGTTCGTAGGTGTTCCTCAAGATCCTTGTCCCCAACAAACCTTCCCCCATTGACGCCAGCTCAGTTATTTTGAGGGTTGGTTTAGAGGCATTCTTGGTACCTTGGTTTCCATTCACATAATTGATAATCGACCTTAGGTAAGGGAGAGAGTCTCCTCATTTCTCTCTCACTTGGTTATTCTTCCCATGATCAATGTCAACTCATTATTGCATCGAGGAGTTTCATAGACATGGATGATTGCATTGTTCTATATTTAGTTGAAGACCCACAAACATTTATGGATTTTCTTTTGTATTATTTCAATCCGTACAGTGGTAGTTTCCCTCTAGATGACTCCCTACATGTTCTGGAACCACACATTTGTGGCCATTCTCTTATTGTATTTCTCCTTCCCTGGGGGTATCATTGTTGCTTCACATGATCCTTAATGAACAACACTCTTTCCTGATAGTTAAATATATCTTCGTGTATCTGGAAAATGGTGTTCAGATTTAGCTCCAAGGGCCCATTTCTCATATTGTAACATACTTTGACATTTTCATGAGCATGGTAATACCCACCTCGCTTGTAGAAGAGATTGAAGCTATCTTTGTGTATGTGGAAAGTAGTGTTCAAATTTATCTCAAGGGGTCATTTATCCTATTGTAACATACTTTGGAATTTTCATGAGAATGGGAATTCCCACCTCGCTTGTAAAATAGATTGTGCACATGTATCACCTTGTCCTTATGGATTTTTTGCAGATGATCTTCACCACTTCTACTTGTTATTTCTCCCTACTTAGATCACTCTTTTTCCCTCTCTCTAGCTTTTTATCACACATGAATTTGGGAAAGAGACACATGATTTCTTTTGGCTATACAATATGCTCCTAACATCACACATTAAGGAGTAACTATTATCACCTCAATTTCACTCACCTGTGACATTCAGGTGATTGTACTAGAAGACATCAAGAGTTCATTATAACTTATAATATGAATCATATCATATAACTTCATGTCTATTTGGAACCATAGTAAGAAAGGTCAAAAATTCAATTGACCACTTTTGGGATTGCTCAACTATTCCTTTATTAACTGCATGAGTCACATGAAAGATCATTTGAGATCTACAAAACCCTTGTAAACGTGGAACTCATCTACTTATGTGGTACACTAATGCTAAAATACTTGGTTGTGCAATGCTTGGGTGGCATACAAAATTGGTTCAATCTCTCATATCTTGAATGCTTGGTCCTTTGGCTTCCCAAGAGGTCTTATCAAGCACATGGGATCCCACTAGTGAAGGAGAATCATTCATTGGTATGTTGACCACAAAATGGGTCAACATACACCTTTGCTAGTTGTTAATTGTATAAAACAAGATAGCTAGTTGATCAAAGTCCTCATGGATCAACTAAAGGACATGATAAAACATAATGGCATAAAAATTATAGAGAAGTAGGATAGTAACTTTCATGATTTCATACATTTTACCAGTACTAGTCCTTATTTGTTGTCCAATAGTTCAAATACCTTTATTTTTTATGAAGAATATATTATTTTACATTGTTGGAATGATTTGGTATTTCTCCTTTTGCACCTATAGGAGTTACTATGAGCACTAGTATAATGTCACTTATTTGGGGAGGTTTATGGACTTGTATCCACTATGAAGAAGTCTTTTTTACAGTGCTTTCTAAATTTCATCCCTAGTAAATCCAAAAAATGCTAAGAATGTTATATGGATTGTTATCTTTCTGTTGAATGTCATGACAACTTCTGCTTGAGATGCATCAATTCAATTTGTAGACGAAATTAAGCTCTTTCTAGGTTGATATTTAAAATTTATGTTCTTCACTCAATTATTATGGTTCTTTTTACCTAATTTCCAACCATCGATAGTCAAATCAACCTAGAACAAAGAAAATGTGTGCTTGTATGTGCAAGCCAATTCCTACTTATGGGTCAACAACTTCACCTTTAAGAAATTGCATCAATATGCAAGAATTCCCTTCCACATGTAGTTATGATGCATAATATGGGCTATAACACTATGATTCTATTGGCCTTGTAGTGCAATAATTTTGTAGAGCATTTTAGTCATCAAAAGATATGTAATGGAAAAATACAAGGAAAAGATATTTCCTTATGTGAATTAGGCACTGGATGTTTAAAAGGGATAGTTTTAGGATTCAAATATTTGGAGATCTAGTTAATTTTAGGGTTCATGTGAGTTCAAGGTGTTGTTTGCAGACCTGGATCCATGGGTTCAAGGTGTTGGTCATGGCCTTGGATTATGGTTGGGGATGTTAGTGCCACTAGGTGGTATGTTTTTGAGGGTCTTAGAAACAATATGCATGTGTTGTTTGTTGTGTTAGGCATGTTAGGGGGTTCATAGGGGGGCAAACCAGGACCCCATGTTCAGGGTTCGGGGGCGGCAACCCCTGACCAAAATTTTTGGGGGGTTCACAGGGGGTCACTTCGCATAGATGTTGTGTTAATAATAATGTGTGTTTGTGTGTGTTCCTAATAACACATGCACACTCTAGAAGCACGCACATGTTCCTTTCATTTCAATTTATTTTTGTGTGGGAGTGAAAACTCTAGCATACCTGTTTTCTTATTTGGTTGCCTCATATTTAGGTTCAGGATGACAAACCTAGTGGTTTGGGCTACAAATACATGAAAACCTCAATATTTTTTAATACCTCTCAATATCTCTATTTTTGACATTATTTTTTTATAGGCTACACAAATTTGATGTCAATGAAACTACAGACACATATATAATGAAATATGCAAATTCCAAATATATAATTTAAAAAAAAAATACTATTTACTATTTCTCATATATATTTTTCTTGACATATATCAAAATATTAAAATACATACCTCTTTTATTTCTACTATAACTTTTTTCGCCTTAACCATTTTTATAATAAATTATGCATTGCACTAGTACAGACTGAGATCTACAATTTAAAGAAAAAATGTTCGATAATGTTAAGACCTTTGTATCTAGTACTTACAAAAGAACTTGTAGTTTCAAGAATATAATGACTTTCATTATGTGAGTGTGTGTTTGTGTGAATATATATATATATATATATATATATATATATATATATATATATATATATATATTCAATTGGGTCTAGCTCGTGTGGTTGTGGGATGGAATGTTATCCTCCCCACCTAGGTTCTATTCCCGTAGAATGAAGGTTTCGAGCCCTATTGTTGACCATTGAAGAATTTAGGGTTTATCCTACAAAAAAATTGTGTTAGCACTAACGGAAACACATGCATTAATTTTGCATGAAAAATAACATACCACTATTAGGAAAACTCAAATTTCACATAGTCATACACAATTTATATAAATAAAAATGATATGTATTCGAAAATCTAATTCATTTTCCTACATTTCATCTTTTTACTCCATATTCAAATTCATTCTGAAAGTACCTCAAATCATCCCTTCAAGTTAACATATTGTTGTTTTTCCATGTTTGCATTGCCACTAACACATCATGAAAGACCATCATTAACGTGCAACCACCCATAATAAAAAATAATCACTCCCCTTCACCCTCCTTCCAATCCAAATAGTTTGAGCTTGGTTGTTGTGAATGTGAATGTGGGATTATTTTTCAATTTATGGGTTGGTTGAAAGTGGGAACAATAGGAGGTGGAACATAGTTGGTTTCACAAGCTACTTTCTTGAATATGTTTAGAGTGAAAGTAACGAATCTGTAATTTCCTATAGAAAATGCTCAGAAGTTGGTGGGAATTGGGGTAGGAGTAGTTTTAGCTAGAGAATTATCTCTTGTGTTTGTTTTGGATACATGCCAACTAATGAAAACCATATGAAGTTCAAGAAAAGAAGCAAAAGCAATAACCACCACTTGATCAATGACCTTATTTTTCATAGTTGGTATCCACACACCCCAACCCATCAAATTCATGGGAAGCATATTTCACTTGGTCATTATTCATTTCATTTCAAGGTGGTTTGTCTATCAAAGTAATGAAGGAAAATGATACTCAAAATTACTTTAGTAGTTGTTATATACAATGCATTAGTTACATAGATTTATATGAATAAGACCTCATGGGAAAGAGGTTAAACTGCAATCAGGGGTAGTATTGGTCTCATGGGTGGGACTAAGGCTAGATGCTACTTGAAAGCACATGAACCCACTGGAGGTAGCCACAATGATGACCATAAGGGACACTTACTTTCTTTCATATACTTTCTAGGATGAAATTGGCTTTTGATCTTGGAGTTATACATAAAACTACTTACGATTGGCTAAGAGCTCATCTTCTGTGAAAATAAGATAATAGGTTAATGACCCAAAACCCAAAGGCCGCCTCTGGAAGGAGTGGAAGTCTTCCCCCTTACAAACCACCAACATGTCATTTCAGGTGTCATGAATTTCCTTAAATATTCTTGTTGATTCATCCCACATTTGTGGATAACAACCAATTATGAGTATTCTCATTCTTGATTGACAACTGTGTTATGATAGGTTTTACATTATAGAGATGCTAGGAAAGTATGACATGTATAGCTTCGGGGTGGTGGTATTGGAAATGATAAGAGAACACAAACCATCTTTCAAACTACCCAATGTATGGAACACTACATATGCATGGTTGTTTCACAAAAGGCACTTCTCTAAGGTAAGGAATTTTTCATGTAATAAGTGAAAATGATGAGAATTTGTTCAATAATTTAAATCTGTTCATTTTGAGTTGGATGGGTCAACTATCATTCACAAACCAATAATCTCTAACACTTTTGACAAATTCAGAAATCAAATGGTTGTAGAATTACAATTGAGAAAGTTGTTTTGGTTTGTTGGTCCTTTTCTTCTTTCAGAATCCTCGATGAAAAATTTCTCACAAACAAAACACCATAGCCTAGATTGTGGATCAAATATGACTTTACTCGATAGATTGATTCCAAAACTCAAAAAACATTCAATTATTCACATGTTGAATATTTTAAACAAAAATATGTGGATAGAATGATTACAATTAGAAATCATATAGTGAGTACTGAGGAGGTTTGGTGCTTCAATGGTCATATCCATTGGTAGGTTTTTCCTCATCCTCTTATGGGTGAATTTTATATGCACCATGGATGGAATTCCAATCTTGAGAGATTGGCATTGGGAGTCAATAATTCAACATTAATGCAAATTGTTGAGGTGATGACCCTTTTGTGCAATTTGAATTATGGATCCTATCTGAATCGATGGTTTTCGACCTCTAATTGAATTGTATTAGTTACCCATGAAAATGTATTGATACATAGCGACAACCCTTCCATTCCAATAGTCCTTGGAAGCTTCTCTTTATATATCACCATTGCATTGTTCTTAAAACCTCCACTAGAAACAACAATTGGGGTTGATAAGTTTCATCATATGTCTAGAGCTTCTCAAACACTAACACATGTCATTTGATGTTTGGTTTATGTTCTATCCTAAAAATTGTCATGTGTCATATGTTGATTGGTCTGAGTTCCATCCTACAATGTACTCCACTTAGCACCCCTTGCATCACCTCTTCATTTTCATGTTTCCTTTGTTCACCAAACACTATCCTCTGGTTTTGATCCATCATCATCTCTTCAAACTCTTAATCATTACCTCTTCTTCCTCTTCTATTTCTCTATGGAAAAGTTGCAGTCACATATATGTGATTATTGCAAGTGGGAATGCAACTAGGCGATTCAGATTTGGAGTTACAGGATCAATGGAAATATTTCATGAGGTGTAGGATGAAGATTGACATTGTGAAGTATTCGTTTTCCATATAATAATAAATTATTGTGGCCTTAAAACAAAATAACTGTTCCCCAATTCACTTCAACGTTCCATTTCCTCCACTTCGGGGGCACGCTAGTTAACTGAAAATTTCAAATTATCATTGTAATTTGGCCACATGAAAGAGATAGTTTAACATGATTCCTTGAACATATAAACAACCAATATGAAAGCATAAAATTCACTACATTTTTCTAAGAAAATAAAAGCATACCTTTCCTGTAACAACCCTAATTAACTATTTAATTATCATGGTTGATAAATATTAATTTAATTGATTATTAAAATAAATTTTTTGAGTCTTTATTATAATATTATTAAAATTGGTAGTTGAAGTAATTAATGGGAGGGATAAGGTGGTTGAGGAATTAATGGGGGATAAGATGGTTGGAGAATTGAAGGAGGGAGAGGGATTCGAGGGAGGAGGATAAGGAAGAGGGGAAGAGGGAAGATGGATCTTTTTTTTGTTTGGGGGTTTTGGGAGGTGAAATTGGGGAAGGAGGAGGAAGAAATTATGAAAGGAAGAGCTTAGTGAACAATTTGGTGCTTGGGAACTCTCACAGGGACACAATTGTTGCTGGGAATTTTGGGCTCAGGGGCCAGGAAACCGCAAGGATTCCTGGAGCTAGGGAGCCAGAGAGGTTATTCCTAGTTGGCTAGGAGGTTAATACTCAGCTTGGGTAGTTGGGAAGGATAATCAACAACCGGGTAGGGGCTAAATCAACTAAGCTTAAGCTTCATGTTGAGGTAGATACTTTATTCATTTTCTGTTATCATTATATTGTTGTTGATTATTATGTTGTTAGTATGTTGTTGTTGCTATGCTGTTAGTATGTTGTTGTTATTAGCTTGTTGTTGATTATCATGTTGTTGTCAATCATTATGCTAGTAGAAAGAAAATCAAGAAAGACAATTCTAAACTAAGTAGCAGTAATTAAAGTAGTAGATTAGAAAGTATTTATTTATTTATATGAGGCTCTGTAATTTAGGCCTTACATATGGTATCAGAGCCCGGTTTCAAAAATAAAACCTCGGCTTGACCACCCACATAATTGTACAATATGTTCCCAAACCCTAACCTACAGCCTAAAAAAAAACCCCTTTAAACTGCAACCCTTAAATAACCTAGAAATGACCCTGGAACCCTAAAACAACTACCCAAAAAAGTGTTAGATAAAATGGTGAAAGTGTTAGAGAAGAGGGTGAGTGAAGCAGGGAAAAGACCCTACCACACCTCTTGTAGTTACATATCCACATTCTCCTTGTTCAATTGTTCCAATCTTGTACCTGTAAACACACTCACCCTCACCTTCAAAATAACGAGAGGACACCTGCAAAAGAAAAAAAAAACAAGAGGAAATAATTATAAGACTTACGTCCTAGAAAGCTCTCA
>JZKD02S1239887.1:0-12334 GCA_000966675.3 Picea glauca
AGAGGATCCCTTCCATAATAAGATCCATTGTATGGTGTTGCCCTACCTCAAGGGTTTTTATAATAAAGTTGTGGTTTTCTATATGGTTTCATATATCTTGTGTGGTGATTGTATTAAGATATCTTTTGATCTATTGTGATATTTTGTATTCAGGTATTTGGTTCTTAACAGACGGTTCATATTCTCCTCGATCTTAACGACCATTGATCTGTGGTTTAACACCCGATTGGTCCATGATCTCTATTTAAAGAGCATGGATGGTCATTTGTCGATGATCGATTGTGAGAAACTCTCTTGTAAAATCTGTCTGTAATCTTTTTCTTTTGTATTAATAAACTGCTCTAAGTGGTCGCGTTGGGTAAGGCTATGGACGTTTCCCTGTAGGGGTTTTACCACGCCAAAACATCGATGTGTTGATCTTTGATCTGGTTGTGTGAGTGGTTACTGAAGGTGTTTGCAATTTGTTGGAATACCTGTGTTGTCGAACATGGTATCAGAGCCTGTTTGAAGACCCACTCCTGTTGTAGATTGAGATCGTGAAGTCGAGTTACATCATCTCCATTTTCTGTCATTTTCGTACATTTTTGGGCTAATAATACTGTTCCATTACGCCCAGAGCACTCATTTAAGTCAGGAACACTTTTCATTTCACTCGAAAATGTTTCCATTTGCCCAAGATACAACCATTTCGGTCAGATCCGGAGGTATAAAGCCTGAATAGACATTTTAAAATTTTTTGTAGAGTATTATTTTGGTTTTATATTATTTATTTTCGGGTTGCTACTCTTTTAGATTTGCGTATTCTCTTTGGCCCACGCAATCTCGACAAATCAGAAATATATAGGAAAATGTGCGTCTTCCAGGTAAACTAACCAAGATCTAACCTTTGTTGTCATTAAGAAGCGGAATTTTTTCTTATGTGAAAAGAGTTTTTTTTAGCACGCTCTCCAAGACCGTCTTCCACAACAACAACAACAACAACAACACCCCCAATCCTTTTGCTAAACAATACAATGTGTTTTGCTAGACCATTTGGTTAAAAGTTGTCTTATTAAGTAAGAGGTCTTGAGTTCAAATCTCTCTTTTTGTTACTTTTTTTGAAAAAGTTCATGCTAAAATTGTAAAGTGTATTTCACTTCAAGTATAAAAGTGAATCACTATAAGTAGCTTTAATATTTTGTTTTAGAGTTATTTATTTTGCATGCAAATTTTCTTTTATAAAATAACTTCATTGTAAAAATGATTCCCACTTCTCTTTGTAAAAGTGAGTCAGTTTATAAAGCAACTTACACCACCACGTGGTCCTTTGGTTACCGTTTATGCCTTTTTTTAAAATGACAGAACTCTCACATCCGAAGTCCGTTTTCAATGCCGTTTTTTTTAAACTTCTTATTTTTTCGAAATCTTTCCATCCAGATCATCAATTTCAGTTTTTAAATCCATATTATTTGCATATTTAATATGGATTCTACAAGTAATCTCTTGCTTACCAACACCAACTACTTCCAATGGAAATCACATATGGAGGATTTATTAAGAAGTAAAAGCTTGTACCAGATTACCTTGGGAAATGAAACATCACCCGCTGATGCTGATAAGAAATTCAAATTGGATAATAGGAATGACGAAGCACGTGGATTAATCAAAATGTCCATCTCTCCTGATTTAAGGTTCCACCTTCAATCAATTGATCAACCCAAAGAAGCTTGGGAAAATATTGAATCTGTCTTTGGTAAACACAATATTATTCGAGCACAACAATTAGAAAATCAAGTACTGACTTTAAGTCCAAATTATTTTTCTTGCATTGAAGACTATCTATCTAAGTTTAAAACACTCAGAACTTTATGTGAAGAATGTAAGATAAAGATAGAATAAGATCGTTACATCTATCTTATTCTTTCTAAGCTAGGTAATGCATATTTTGTGTTTGTATCTACCTTTTATTCCATGCAAAAGGCTCTAGGGACAACTTATAAAAAACCCAGTCTTGAGAAATTTTGTGATGCTTTGATTAGACAGCAAGATAAGCTTGTACAACTTGGAGTGATCAACACTGCAGGTACCTCCAACAAAGCCTTAATCTTCCATCAGAAAGATAAACCCAAGAATTCCAAGAAGTAACATCATCACCACAACAACAAGCAATATAAGGGTCCCAAACCCACTCAGACATCTTCCGCTCCTAATGGTGACAAACGAGCAAAATATAAAAGTAAGAAGACTGACATACATTGCAACTTTTGTGATAAAGATGGTCATGATGAGTCGAAATGTTTCAAGAAGATGGCAACTTTAGAAGCAACGATGAAGAAGCACAACATAAATATTGTTTCTACTACTTCTTCTTCTTCTCATGGACATGTACTTTATGCTTCTGGTTTCTCCTTCAATACAACTTCTACTTCTTCTTCTGATGAGTGGCTTATTGATTATGGAGCATATTATCATATGGCTAAGGATAGAGACATATTTTCTTCTCTAAATGATTGTAACACCAAGAAAATATTTGTTGGTGATGATAGATCTCTTAGTTTTGAAGGATCTGGAACATTTCAAGTAGAAAACGGTCATTTCAATGATGTATTATGTGTTCCAAGTCTTTCTTGTAACCTTCTATAATATATCAAATCACTCATTCAGGTGAAGGTAAAGCCGTAGAGTTTTCACCGCGCCAAGTTGTAATCAAGGATGTAAAAGATCCCAAGCATGTTCTTGCAACTATAATTGTTGATGATATTACCAGGTTGTACAAGTTTGACAACTTTGGGTCATCACCTTTTTCATCAATTTTTGTTGCTCATAGCGATGACTTGAACAAACTTTGGCATGAACAGTTTGGTCATCTAAACTATCGCTCATTGCAACAACTATGTAATCAACATATGGTGACTAGTCTTCCTCTTGTTTCATGCAAAGATGGTGTTTTTGCCGATTGTGTTTGTGACCAACATCATCGAGACAATTTTGACAAATGTGCCTCTTGGCACGCCTCAGGCCCTTTGTAGCTTGTTCACTGTGATTTGTGTGGTCCACTTTCTTCTCCTTTTTCTGGGTGCAAGTATTTCTTAACTTTCATTGATGACTTTTCTAGATGTACTTGGGTTTACTTCTTAAAACTTAAGAGCGAATTTTTTGGCCTACAAGGCCCTTGTAGAAAAGTAATCTGGACGTCAAATTCAAAAGTTAAGAACATATAATGGAGGTGAATATGTGAACAATGATTTTACAAGTTACTGCACTACACAGGGCATTCAAATGCAACACACTATTCCATATACACCACACCAAAATGGTGTTGCTAAGAGAAAGAACCACACTTTAAAAGAAATTGATAATTGTATGATCCAATCTAAGAGATTAAGTCTAAAGTATTGGGTAGAAGCAATCAACTATGCAAATTACATAGTAAATTGCACTCCCACAAAGGCTCTTAAAAATATAACACCTGAAGAAGGTTGGACTAAAATTAAACTAGATGTAAGTCACTTTCGTGTATTTGGCATTATAGCATGGGCTCACATTCCTAATGAAAAAAGGAAAGCATTGTAGCCCAAAAGTGAGAAGTGTATATTTGTTGGTTATTCTGAAGATGTCAAAGGTTATAGACTTCTTCAACCACATTGTAATGGAATTATTATTAGAAGAGATGTTAAATTTGATGAAAATCTCTTGGCATGCGAGCCTAATTCAGTGATTGTGCCTTCTTCAGCCTGCGAGGCATCTTCGACGTTTGTGCCTTCTTCTATTCCTATTATGGTGTCTTCTTCAGACGATGACAATGAGGATGAAAATCCACCTTCGCCTTTTCACCTTCCTCTAGATGAGTCCTTTGAACCCGAACCAACACCAGCTCCACCGCTTCCTATATGGGTTCGTTCAAGATGAGAAGCAGTTGGTGATCTTGTTGTTGATCCTTCAAATCAACGTCGGACACGTTCACAGTTCCAACGAGCCTCTTCTCTTTTGTCTCAAGTTTCAAAGAATCATGATCCAGATACATTTGCAAAAGCTTGAGGTCATCCAGATTGGGATACAACAATGAATGAATAATATCATTCTTTAATGGCCAATGATACTTGGGATCTTGTACCTCTTCCAAAAGGAAGAAAACTTGTCAGATGTAAATGGGGCCATCGGATGGAAGTGTTGAGAGACACAAATATCAGTTAGTTGCCAAAGGATTTTCCCAAGTTGAAGGAATTGACTATAATGAAACATTTTCCCCTGTAGCCAAAATGAATTCCATCTATCTTGTTCTTGCCCTTGTTGCCTCACATAAATGGGAGGTCCATCAAATGGATGTTAAATCTGCCTTCTTGCACGGAGAATTGCAAGAATAAATCTACGTGGAACAACCTCTTGGCTATGTCCAGAATGACTCTAGCCTTGTTTGTCGCCTTAAGAAATCTCTTTATGGTCTTAAGCAAGCTCCCTGAGCTTGGTATGCCAAAAATGACAACTTTCTTATTGACACTGGATTATCTAGATGCCATTCTGATCCTAATGTATATACCAAGAAAGTAGGAAGCCATCTCATAATCCTTGTCCTTTATGTTTATGACCTTATCCTTACTGGTAGTGAATCAAAACTTTTAAACCATGTGAAAACCAACCTTAAGAAGAAATTTGAAATGACAGTCTTAGGTTTTTTGCACTATATCCTTGGTCTCCAAGTTTTGCAAACCAATGAAGGAATTTTTCTTTCCCAGTCTAAGTATGCTTTTGACCTTCTTTGTCACTTTCACATGGATGATTGTAAACCTGCCCCTTCTCCCTTCCAGTCTGGAGTCAATCTTATTGCCACCTGTACTTCTCCTGAAGTTGATGCCACCCTGTACCGTCAGTTAGTTGGTAGCCTCTTATACTTGACTCATACCTATCCTGATCTTTCCTTTGTTGTTGGTCTTGTTGTTGGGTATATGCAAACACCCCATGAAATCCATTGGAAAGCAACTAAAAGGATACTTCGCTATGTCCATGGTATAGTTTAGTTCGGGATACATTACAGTTCAGGGGGGACTCCTTTATTGGTTGGTTTCACTGATTCAGATTGGGCCGACGAGCTTGATGATCGAAAGTCTACTGCAGGTTATGTTTTTATCCTTGGTTCAGGACCTGTCACTTGGGCCTGTAAGAAACAACATAATATTACACTTTTTTCCATAAAAGCAGAGTACCGAGTAGTCGTAAATGCTATTCAGGAAGCCTTGTGGCTTCAACAGATCCTTTCAGAGTTTGGATTCCAGCAGTAGCATTCGACTAGCCTTTGGTGCGACAATGAGAGTGCCATCAAGCTCGCCAAAGACCCAGTTCAACATATACTCAACAAGCACATCGAGCTACACATGCACTTCATCTTAAAGCTCATTTATGACCAAGTTAATGAAGTGCTCTTTTTCCCTACAAAATATTAGGTTGTAGACATTTTCACAAAGTCTCTTACAGAAGCGAAGTTTTCCAAACTTCGATCTATGTTAGGAGTTCAAGAAGTTGTCATTAAGGGGGATAGGCTCTAATCCCTCTTTCCTTCTCCTATTGTGTCTCTATTGTAAACCCTTCAATCCTATCCCAAGTTGCTCTTAAGGGGGGATGTTAGGATGTTTAGACACTTGGGAGTTAGTTAAGATCTACTTGGTCTAATGTGTCGTTAGGTAAAAGTGTGTTTCTTTAGTATGCATTGTTATGCATTCGTAGTTAGGAAATTCGACGGTCACGATATGTTCCCGACATAGAGTGATCTGACGGTTCATATTCTCCTCGATCTTAACGACCATTGATCCATGGCTTAACACCCGATTGGTCCATGATCTCTATTTAAAGAGCGTGGAGGATCATTTGCCGATGATCGATTGTGAGAAACTATCTTGTAAAATCTCTCTGTAATCTTTTTCTTTTGCATTAATAAACTTCTCCAAGTGGTCGCGTTGGCTGGGGTCGTGGATGTTTCCCCATAGGGCTTTTACCACGTCAAAACATCGGTGTGTTGATCTTTGATCTAGTTGTGTGAGTGGTTACTGAAGGTGTTCATCCTCTGTTGGAATACCTGTGTTGTCGAACATGAGCCAAAGGATAATTTATTACATATTTTTGCCAGAAAGGAGAGTTCTCATGATAGGGTGATCCAATAGATTTTGGAGAATTGCTCATGAAATTTCAAATCATTGTATAGTGAGGTGCATTGTCATAATCTTTAAATGGTGGCAAAGCTTCAAGCTCTATAGTCATAAAATCAATTTGAAATTTGAACCACTTGCTATATTGACTGGTAATGGAAACATCCATGGTAAAACACAAAATGAAATAGTCGACTAATGTCTTCTTAACTCAAGTGGGGACAAAACCTTTCAAGGAAGTCAACAAACTAATGTGATCAATTGTTATGACTTGTCCTTTTATGAAATTCAAAGGCAATCCATAAACATATCCTATATTTGATTAAATTACATACTGCACAATAATCCACAAATGACATTATAGGATGGGAAAATTCTAATACACATTGACCCACATATGGCTCAAAATATAAGACATTGAAATTCATACATGGACTCAAATTAAGATACCCATAATTATTTACAAAGTTATAAGAATTCACCCATAACTCAAGGATATATGCTTCAACGAGATTGTGCTTGATTTCTTCCATAAAAAAGTATTCACAATAATTTATTTCTTCTTCTGGTTCCATTGCTACCTATTTACCTCTGTCTTCATTTCTAATCATCTTGGTAGAGTAGACTTGTTAAACTGCCTCATTCCTAGGACTAGATTCTATAGTCAATAAATCAACAAGGCAATTTTGAGTTCTTGGCTTATATTGAAATTCAAAATCAAATCCATTAAGCCATAACTTCCATCTCATAATTCTATCATTGCCCTATTCCAAATGTTTCTAATGCTTAAGCATTATTGGCTATGCTTAAGATCTATTTTGACAATGAGTTTTATTGGTTTTAGAAACAATCTGAATCTTGATTTGGACACTTTTATTGCCAAAAATTATTTGTGATTAGAGGAATATTTTAACTCTTCTATATGGAATGTGCCTAAAGGATATGTTAGAACACACCAAAATGGAGATCAACGTGATATGCCTTTTATTAATACGGTACACATATAAATGCATGATCTATGACCTTTGGATTCATCTTCCAATAGGTCTCTTGGACTCCCAATGACAGTTCCTATCCACTTGTGACTTTTCGTATTCCTTCTCAAGTGAATAATATCATAAACCTAATGGATTAGGTTTATAACACTACCCCCATTAATCTGAAATGGTGTAAGTGAGTCGAAGCAGAGAGTTGAAATATGGAAGTGGACAGTTTCCGATGGCTGAATGTGCTCTTTGAATCTAGTGGTTTTGGGATGACCACAAACCAAATGGATAGGAAAATCTGATGTCTTCTACTAAATTGTAGTTTAAGGAAGACCACAAACTCTAGAACTTGGCTCTAAGGCTGAGTGGTTCTTGAAACATTTCCCAATTTAGCTAGATGTTGATGTTTTTTGTGAATTGGAAGTGCTCTGAAATGGTGGTTTAAATATGACCACAAATTGTTGTCTATCAAAAGATATAAGTCTTCTACTAAATGGTGGTTTAAGGAAGACCACAAACCAAATGATGTTGATGGAATATTGCTTTGAATCTTGCTCGATTGTTCTTTCTCGATTGATAGGACTTTGAAACACGAATCTTGACTGTCAATCACTAATATTATCCCCCCTGCCTTTCAAGTACAAGGTGAGAGGATGAAAATATTTCCACTGCAAGATGAGTCAATACTTGAGAATGAATTGTTTGGTATGACCGACATATGTTCTTTGTTGTTGATGACCATTGCTAAGAAGTGATCCACCTATAGTGATTATTTAATCCTACATGTTTCTTACGTTTGGAACATCTGTCTAAAGGATGATTATGATTTCCACAGTGCTCACAAGGATAAAGAGCAAAACATTGATCCTCCATGTGGCCAACTTGATGAAAATGTTGGCATTTAGGAATCTGAACTTGAACTGGAGTAGGTGAAGATGAATTTTCTTGAGGGAATCCAACACTTTGGAATTGGATTAATTTGAAATAATCTATAATGTGATAGGTCACTTCCATTTTGTATCCAAGACATGTTCTGTGAATATGAAAGGTATGATGGAGGTAATGTTTTCCTAGGTGATGACTCAACAACCAGAATCATAGGTCAAGGAAAATTCAAGTTGAGGCTCATAGATGGAAGGATTAGAAGACTACCTAGTGTTCTGCACATCCCAGGATTGGCCATAAATTTGATTTCTGTAATAAAAATGGATGATGCAGGGGTAAAAACAATATTTGAAAAGGAAACCTATAGGATGGTTCGAGGAGCAATGGTGTCGTTGAAGGGACTTCGGTTTGGAACTCTGTATAAGCTGAAAGGAATCACTATTAGTGATGGGTGTAATAGTTCCATTGTTCCTGATATTGGAGTTGAAGAAGAAAGAACTCCTACAATCTCTGGAGAAAAGGTTATGTTGTGGCATCAAAGATTGGGGCATATCAGAGAGAAGGGTCTTCGACTACTACACGGTAAAGGTATGGTTGAAAGTGTTGAAACTAGGTTTTAATTTTTTTTTTCTAAAACTTTTCTTTGTGGGTTTCAGCTTTTCATAAGGTATAATCCTCGCTATCAGTCCCAAAATACCGGTACCGAAGTCCCGAAATGATTTCATTTCTTCATTATAATAAAATACAGAAAGCTCAAGTGTTATTAAAGTCTAGACGCACGTTCTGTAAAGTAATTTTAATCACGATAAATTAAAACCCTAAAGAAGTTAATTAACCATCTTTTAACCTTTCATGATTCAGGGTTTACTCAGAACAATACGTTTTCGATACATTTTGAATCGCGAAATCCCGATTCCCGATTTCTCGAAAGAAGTGGAAGTTAGTCTTAATTCTGATTAATTAAAAACTAATCCCATCGTGATTTCGAGATTCGAGGTTTAGTGGTGACATACCTCATGTAACCCCAAAACCCCGAAACGCGAAGTCCCGACTCAATACCAAAGTTAAGGCCCAAAACTAATCCCATCGCGATTTTGGGATTCAGGGTTTAGTGGTGACATACCTCATGTAACCGCGATCCCCGAAACCCTGAAACGCGAAGTCCCGACTCGATACCAATGTTTAAAGAGAACTAACTTCATTTTAAAAATATATTTAATGGTAATTAAACTTCTTAGGTACTTTCTTTTTCGGCTCCGTCAAACGAGATCTTTTGAATTTTGATTTTAGAATTGCTGAAATACGACCACATTAATAACAGATAGATGGTGATTTCTGTGACACAAATGTGTATCTCATAAATATTCTTTGCATTAAAGGTATTAAATTCTTGGCAGCTGCATCAGTATTTTCACCATAAAATGAGTTAAAAGAAAATTAGAGGTCTGTGTTTTGAAACTTATTCTCGCTTTTTCTATCAGAAGTAAGTCACATCTAGCCGAGCTTTCACACCTCTCTTCTATGACAAGTTTTCGTTCCAATACAAAAGTCATGGCACCAAAGAAGGGACCCAAGAAGAGTGAAGATACAGCTGAGATTTCTAGATCGGAGGGAGATGTCATATCTGACACCACACCACATGCTATCGACTCGATTAAATCATGGAGACAAATTTATGAAAATCTGGACTGGGAGATACAAAATTCCCCTAATGACTCCGAGAATCACCTTCAGGACATAGCAGAATTAGAACTTCACAAAATTGCAATATGCCCACGGCTCATGGCGTACAACGACATGATCAATTGGGATTTGGACAAGGTCGATATTCCAACAAGAAGCATTTTAAATGATCAAGGGGCCATTATCGGCTCATTTAGACCTGAACATATCCAGTTTATGTACAAGCTCTCACCCAATCCTAAATTCATTTACAATGCCGAATTTATAGCTGAATTTCAGAAAAAGGAATGCACTAAGGCAGACCAAACTTACCCTGATTTAATCAAAGGCTGGTGGAGATGTCCATCAAAATTTAGGGCCGATACTCACGGAATTTATGTCACAGCCTCTTTGAATGAGTACATGGTTTATGTAGCCATGATGCTGTGCAGACTCTTCAGCAAAAAGAATCCCTATCATTTCCCCGCAGAATGGGTGCCCTTTTTAGAAAAAGCATCAGAAGGATATAGTTTCAACTGGGACAAGATATTATCCGATAATATAGCCAAAGAGGTTTCAGATTACAGAGCTGCAAGAGCCCGAGGTCAACCAATGGCCTTTTACATGTTATCATACATCATGGATGCAATTTTTTTTATGATTCCATTCCCCCTGATGAATTAGAGTTGGAACATAACCTGCCTTGAACCCATTCACGAATATCACTCTGAGCTGTGGGAAGAAAACGCGAAAAATTCATTTTACGAAATTTGTCATTTCGTGGTAATACCAATGCATAAAATGTTTTTTCGGCTATGACCCTCCTCGCATTTCTGAAGCAGTTTCAAATAACCTCAAGCCAATAGCAGACTGGTTCATTGAAGAAAGCTTCTCCTACATCAGGGTTTATGGGTGCTTAATCCCCCCTCATGCGCTTCCAAAATTCCTCCCGGATAGACTGGTGTGTAGGGAAGTAGCACACCAAATAGTAAAAGGCGGTATAGGAATAGAGCTAAAGGAAACTCAAAAGAAGTCTTGGCCAATCTTCCCTGTGCACATCGGGAAATTTTCATTACAAAATTTGGGATATTCCAGGGTGGAAGTAGAAGCACTTGAAGAAGTTAAACTGTTAAATATTAAGTACAAAAGGCATGACCCTTATCAATTAGTGAACAAACACTTGATACACTGCAATATGAAAGCATATGAACATGAGGAGTCCCCTTGGGACGACATGTTCAAAGGGACTAAGTCTTATAAAGAAGTGTTAGAAAGAGTACAGACACTGTCATCCGACCTGCAAGCCAACTTTTAGACCTTTCAGAAACATAGACGGAGTGGTCTGCCCCAAGTACTTCAAGGAGAAGAAATCATCCTCCCCTAGGAGAAAGAAAGTGTTCCCCCAGGTTTCGAGCAGGAAGCACAGAAGAAGGGAAATCCCAAAAAAGCCCTATAGGATACGGAAAGGCCTCCACCAAGCAAAAAGACCGAAGTAGAGAAAAGGTCAGGGAGACCTCCCAAGTCCGGTAAGCCTACTCCCCCTTCATCACCTGGTGTTGATGTCAATACGCCTAAGGCAGTAGGAGGGAAAGGATCTACAGAGCTAGGGAGTCCCATAGTTTCCTTAACCCCCTTACAGTCCACTTTTGGACTCCCACAGATAGGAGCTCTTTTTGTTGATGACCTCACCTCTATTCCCATAGATGAGATTCCTCCTTCTGATTATTTTTTCAGCAGAAAAAGGAAGGTCGTCCTGAAACTAGAGATGCATAAGAAGGAGGGGAATACGGTGAAAAAACATAAAGTCTTGATAGACGGACATAATTTGGAGGATGAAGATTTTGCTACAGAGATAGCAGGTTCCATGGGAGCCATGGAAACAACAAACTTTTTTACCGTGGGAAAAATGAGAACAAGGATAAAGAAGAGTGATAAAATCATAGCACAATTACAAGATCAGTTAAAGAATGCTGAGGAAAACATTAGAGAAGAAATGAGTAAAATCTTGGAGAAGACAAGGGCTACCGAAAGGTTAGAGGTTCAATTACTCATAACGAGTTTGGACGAAATGAGCCAAAAAATACAAGCAAGTCATCTACAGATTACTTAGAAAAAGGAGCATGCAGATCAGTTGCAGGCTAGATTAATATTGATGGAAGATCAGATTATAGATCTAAAAGCTTTCCAGGCCCAGTCATTGGAAGTGCATTCAAAAATAGAAATTGAACAACATAAATTGATTTCCAAGATAGAGATTGTTCAGAATTACTTTCAAGAAGTAGATAATTCCTTTGATAATATTATCCTGAGGGAAAAAGAAGCCAAAGCAGTGAGGATTACTCTCCAAAAGGCAATTATATATTCGACAGGTGAAGAGGTATCCAAAACTACGAAAGTATCAGCCACATAGCAGATCAGAGGTGACATCATGCTCAAGCTATGGGAAACCAACATAACTAAAAGCAAAAGAATAGTCAAAGAAATCAAAGACGATTGTGAAGAAGTTTTTGATCTCTTAGACAAAGGGTCGTTAAACATTGGAAAAGGCAATTATACAGGACTTCTGGGATAGATCAATATTGTAAGACATCAATTAAATTTTAGGAAAAATTTGAGTGAAATCCAACTAGAAATTTCACAACTAAGAAAAATGGATGTCACCCTAATAGACAAGTTGTTAGTTGA
>JZKD02S1239898.1:0-12334 GCA_000966675.3 Picea glauca
ATCCTAACCTATCCTAACCTATCCTAGCCCACCCTAACCTATCCTAGCCTAGCCTATCCTAACCTATCCTAGCCTATCGTAACCTATCCTAACCTATCCTAGCCTACTCTACCTAGACTAGCCTAGCTTATCCTAACCTATCCTAACCTATCATAGCCTATCCTAACCTATCCTAGCCTACTCTACCTAGACTAGCCTACCCTAACCTATCCTAACCTATCCTAGCCTACTCTACCTAGACTAGCCTAGCCTATCCTAACCTATCCTAACCTATCCTAGTCTATCCTTTCCTATACTAGCCTATCCTAGCCTATCCTAACCTATCCTAGCCTACTCTACCTAGCCTAGCCTAGCCTATCCTAACCTATCCTAACCTACTCTAGCTAAACTAAGCCTAGCCTATCCTAAACTATACTAGCCTATTCTAACCTATCCTAACCTATCCTAGCCTACTCTACCTAGACTAACCTCGCCTATCCTAACCTATCATAGCCTATCCTAACCTATTCTAACCTACTCTACCTATCCTAGCCTACCCTAACCTATCCTAACCTATCCTAGCCTACTCTACCTAGACTAGCCTAACTTAGCCTATCCTAGCCTATCCTAACCTATCCTAGCCTAATTTACCTAGACTAGCCTAGCCTAGCCTAGGCTATCCTAACCTATCCTAACCTATCCTAGCCTATTCTACATAGACTAGCCTAACCTATCCTATCCTATCCTAGCCTATCCTCACCTACTCTACATAGACAAGCCTAGCCTATCCTAATCTATCCTAGCCTACTCTACCTAGACTAGCCTAACCTATCCTTAACCTATGCTAGCCTACTCTACCTATACTAGCCAAGCCTAGCCTAGCCTATCCTAGCCAAGCCTAGCCTAGCCTATCCTAGCCTATCCTTGCCTACTCTACCTAGATTAGCCTAGCGTTTCCTAACCTATCCTAGCCTACTCTACCTATACTAGCCTAGCCTAGCCTAGCCAACTCTACCTAGACTAACCTAACCTAGCCTATCCTAGCCTATCCTAACCAAACCTAGCCTATCCTAACCTATCCTAATTTATCCTGGCCTACTCTACCTAGAGTAGCCTAGATGAGCCTAGCCTATCCTAGCCTATCCTAACCTATCCTAGCCTATCCTAACCTATCCTAACCTATCCTAACCTATTCTACCTAGAATAGCCTAGTCCAGTCTAGCCTATCCAAGACTATCCTAATCTAACCTATCCCAGCCTATACTAACCTATCCTAACCTATCCTAGCCTACTCTACCTAGACTAGCCTAGCCTAGCCTAACCTCTCCTAGCCTACTCTACCTATCCTAGGCTACTCTACCTATCCTAGCCTATCCTAACCTATCCTATCCTATCCTATCCCAACCTATCCTAGCCTATTCTAACCTATCCTACCTAGCCTATCCTATCCTAACCTACCCTAACCTATCCTAACCTATCCTAGAATATCCTAACCTATCCTAGCCTACTCTACCTAGCCTAGCCTAGCCAAGTCTAGCCTACTCTATCCTAACCTACTATACCTAGCCTAGCCTAGCCTAGCCTACTCTACCTAGCCTAGCCTACTCTATCCTAGCCTACTCTATGTAGACTAGCCTATGCTATCCTAACCTATACTAGCCTATCCAAACCTATCCTAACCTATCCTAGCCTACTCTACCTAGCCTAGCCTAGCCTAGCTTACTCTATCTTAGCCTAGTCTATCTAGATTAGCCTACTCTACCTTCTCTAGCCTTGCCTAGCCTACTCTACCTAGCCTAACCTAGCCCAGCCTACTCTACCTAGACTAGCCTAGCCTATCCTAACCTATCTTAGCTTACTCAATCTAAACTAGCCTAGCCTATCATAACCTATCCTAGTCTATTCTAGCCTAGCCTATCCTAACCTATCCTAGGCTATCCTAGCCTATCTTAGCCTAGCCTATCCTAGCCTATCCTATCCTAGCCTATACTATCCTAACCTATCCTGGCCTATCCTAGAATATCCTAGCCTAGCCTACCCTATCCTAGCCTATCCTAACCTATCCTAGCCTACTCTACCTAGCCTAGCCTACTCTACTTGGACTAGCCTACTCTACATAGCCTAGCCTACTCTACCTAGCCTAACCTAGCCTAGACTACTCTATCCTAGCCTATTGTACCTAGACTATCCTAGCCTATCCTAACCTATCCTAGCCTAACCTAGCCTATCTTAGCCTAGCCTAGCCTAGCCTAGCCTAGCCTATCCTAGCCTAGCCTAGCCTATCCTAACCTATCCTGGCCTATCCTAGAATATCCTAGCCTAGCCTATCCTATCCTATCCTAGCCTAGCCTATCGTAACCTATGCTAGCCTACTCTACCTAGCCTAGCCTACTCTATCCTAACCTACTCTACTTGGACTAGCCTACTCTACATAGCCTAGCCTACTCTACCTAGCCTAACCTAGCCTAGACTACTCTATCCTAACCTACTATACCTAGACTATCCTAGCCTATCCTAACCTATCCTAGCCTATCCTAGCCTAACCTAACCTATCTTAACCTATCCTAGCCTATCCTAACCTATCCTAAGCTACTCTACCTAGACTAGCTTTACCTAGCCTAGCCTATCCTAACCTATCCTAACCTATCCTAGCCTACTATACCTAGAGTAGCTTAGCCTATCCTAACATATCCTAGCCTACTCAACCTAGACTAGCCTATCCTATGCTAACCTATCCTATCCTAATCTAGCCTAGCCTATCCTAGCCTATCCTATCCTAGTTTAGCCTAGCCTAGTCTATCCTGACCTATCCTAGCCTATCTTAGACTATCCTAGCCTAGCCTAGCCTATACTATCCTAACCTATCCTAGCCTATCCTAACTTATCCTAACCTATCCTAGCCTACTCTACCTAGACTAGCATAGCCTATCCAAACCTATCCTAACCTATCCTATCCTAGCCTATCCTAAACTATCCTAGCCTACTCTACCTAGAGTAGCCTAACCTATCCTAACCAATCCTAACCTATCCTAGCCTATCCTAACCTATCCTAGCCTATCGTAGCGTACTCTACCTAGACTAGCCTAGCCTACACTAACTGATCCTTGCCTATCCTAACCTATCCTAGCCTAGCCTATCATAACCTATCCTAACCTATCCTATCCTACTCTACCTAGACTAGCCTAGCCTATCCTAGCCTATCCTAACTTATCCTAGCCTATCCTAACCTATCCTAGCCTACTCTACCTAGACTAGCCTAGCCTAGCCTATCCTAATCTATCCTAGACTATCCTAGCCTAACCTAGCCTAGACTACTCTATCCTACCCTACTCTACCTAGCCTATCCTATCCTAGCCTAGCCTAGCCTAGCCTAGCCTAACCTATCCTAACCTATATTAGCCTATCCTAACCTATCCTAACATATCCTAGCCTACTCTACGTAGACTAGCCTAGCCCATCATAGCCTATCCTAGCCTATCCGAACCTATCCTAGCCTAATCTACCTAGACTAACCTAGCCTATCCTAACCTATCCTAGCCTATCCTAAACTATCTTAACCTATCCTAGAATACTCTACCTAGACTATCTTGGCCTATCCTAACCTATCCTAGCCTATCCTAACCTATCCTAGACCACTCTACCTAGACTAGCCTAGCCTATCCTAACCTATCCTACCCTATCCTATCCTATCCTATCCTATCCCAGTCTAGCCTATCCTAACCTATCTTAGGCTACCCTAACCTATCCTAGCCTATCCTAACCTAGTCTACCTAGACAAGCCTAGCCTAGCCTAGTCTATCCTAACCTATCCTAGCCTATCCTAACCAACTCTAACTAGACTAGCCTAGCCTCTCCTAGCCTATCCTAACCTATCCTAACCTAGTCTACCTAGACTAGCCTAGCCTAGCCTAGCCTAGATGAACCTAGCCTATCCTAGCCTACTCTACCTAGACTAGCTTAGCCTATCCTAAACTATCCTAAACTATCCTAGACTATCCTAGCCAAACCTATCCTAGACTATCATAACCTATGCTAACCTATCTTTTCCTACTCTACCTATCCTATCCTAGCCTAATCTAGCCTATCCTAGCCTATCCTAGCCTATCCTATCCTAACCTATCCTATCCTATCCTAGCCTAACCTAACCTATCCTAGCCTACTCTACCTAGACTAGCCTAGCCTATCCTAACCTATCCTAGCCTACTCTACCTAGACTAGCCTTGTTAGCACTCTGTAATTTGCCCAAGGCTGTGAGGCAGTCACAGAGGGAACATCAAAACCACTTCGAGTCTTGGATCTAGCCCTCCAAGACTCAGAGAGGGATCTCTCTGTCTGATATAGCTTTTTTTTGAAGAAGTATTAGGCTAGTTATGAAGAACATGGGTTGGGGTTTTTAAATGATTGATTTGGAACAGCAAGGAGGGTCATTGGGCAAATGGGGTCTGTATTTAAACAATGTGATTCACTCTCAGATTTGGACTAATTTCTTTCACAGGGAAAGGTAGTGGCAATATTGGATCGAATTGAGTTTAGATGGCATCGATTTGAGGAAGAAATAGGTGAGGAAAACGCCAGGCAAAGGAGCAGCTAAGAATTCCTAAACTAGCCTTTTAGAAGATAAACATAAAGATTACCACAAGCTAAGAGGTAGAGTATCTGCTGATAAATTATGCCTCTATTACTTTCCTTCTGGTAATAAGAACTGAAAACAAATTGTAAAGAAGATATGAAATACATTAAACAGAGGAAAAACACCACCAATATCACCACACAGGAATCCTGTAAAAGAAAACATGTTCATTGCTGCTTGCTCATCTCAAAATTACAGAGAAGAAAAAGGTCTTCTGGTCATACATAACCCACAGTCCAGTCTAGGAACCTCACAGGTCGAACCCTCTGTTTGTATTTTACATCTGTATAAATAAGAAAAATCATCCAGCCTTCTCCTGGACTTGGGCTCATAACTCTGCTTTCTAAAAATAGAAAAACAGTTACAACAATTCTATGACATCTGGAGCACTGGAGGTTTGTTAAGTTTTGCTGGCGAATTCACTCTCTGCCTGAAATGTGGAATGAATTTGCCATTTGTCTAGAGAATTTAAATTCCCCTTGGTCGATCTTCCATCTGCTCCCTGATCTTCCTCAACTGCTGCCTCGAATCGTGGATCTGCTTCATTCATTCTGGTGAAATTTGGGTCTTTTCAGCCATAAATGGCGGACCGGTTTTCTGCGAAAAAGGGGTATGAACAGACTTGGTTTTCTCTTCAATTCTAACACATGGGAGAAAAATGAAGGAGGTTATCATAGATGGGCATGTTCTGGACAAAAAAATCCTTCGGTTTCTCCAAATTCGTCCCCAGCTGGCCATAACAGCTCCTGCAAGATCGGGACTGAAACCGAAAATTGAAAATCTGGAAAACTAGGCCTCGAAGATGTCTTCTATTCTCCTTGCTCGTAACTCCAATGCAAAAAATGAGAGAGGTTTTTGTTCCTCATCCCGTGCTGAGAAAAATTCTCTCTCGGATTTTTAAAATTCGTCTTCGTTTTCCCAAAAATAGATCTGAAAGAGGACGTGGTAAAACAAGAAAAAATAGTAAATTTTTGAGGAAAGTGGTTTTTTGCGTGGTAAGCGGTATTCCGGACCCCCCCCCCCCTCGTTAAATGTAGAATGCCCGGGGGGTCCAGAATTTAATCTAGGTCATTGATTTAGATGCTCACTTTGGGACCGTCTAGATCTGCATGATTATTAATTCAAATTCCGGACCCCCCCCTCTCGTTAAACTTCGGAAGGTGAGGGGGGGTCCGGAAAGTTTATGGACTGTTTGATTAAATGGTAAGTGAAATGGATGGGAGCACGGGTATGGAAGGTGCACATGAGTCTTTGGGTGGAGTGTGATGTAGGGGTGACGTGAGTGGTGGTGAGTGGAGGGTGATGTAAGCGGGATGGGAGTGGGTTGAGTGTTACGGATGGGGGGGGTGAGTGGAGTGTGAGGTGGGGTAGGTGGGAGTGACGTGAGGTAGGTGGGAAGTTATGACTTATGATAGTTTCATATTTAGTTTTTATTTATTTATTATATTATGTATTACGTTTGGTGTTTTAATGTGTTGTTTTTTAATGTTTTATATGTTTTTTTTTTGTTATTTTATTTATATTTTGTTTTATTTAAATGTTTATATAATATAATTTGTATTATATTTTTGGTTTTTGTTTATGTTTTTGTATTTTTAATTTGTTTTGTATTTTATATTGTTTTTTGCATTTTCTTTTTGTTAAGTATTTTATTTTTATATTTAATTAAATGCTATTATGTAAGTTTATTATGATATATTTTATTTAACACTAATTAACAACAACTAACCTAGTTACTAAACTAATTTTTTAACTTAATTAATAATTAATTAATTAATAATTAATCAATTATTAAACTAGTTGTTTATTAATTAATTTTAACCTATACTAACTTTATTGCTATTTTTGTTTATCCTAAGTCTTTTTTCTTATGGATAGGTGAAGGTGGCGGGATAATGGAGGCTGACGAAAGACAAGGGGGAAGAGGGCGCAGTGTGTATGAAGGATGCAGCAGGGTGATGGAGGATTGAGTGACAAGAATGGAGGGAGGAAACGAAAACACCTGAGCCAGGACTTCATCATCACGACAGAAACGCCAAATCAACAGTCGAAGAATCGAATCGCCTATAATTATAGGACCCCAACATAGGCTCCACCTGGGGATGGAAACTTCTTTCAGGAGGTGTCAAGAACCATAGACTTCTGAGCATGCAGACCAGAGCTTTATCCATTGGGCTGATCCCAAAATCTTATTCTGTAACCTGTACCTGTTTTGATCTTGCAACTGAAACCAAATTAAGCTAAACACTGCTGAAAAAGAGATGCTCGGAATGATGAGCTTATTCATTTTTTCCTACCTACCCTACTGCAATCATTGATCAACTAGGTAATGGAAAAATGCCAATGGAGCCAATCTAGCAGTTGATTTAGTGGCTCTGTTCTTTCACTGTCTGTGATGAAACTCAGAAATAAGTCTGTTACTCGTGCTTGGGAGTAACTTCCACCGTGTTTTCCCTTGCATAAGATTTGATCAACCCAAACAATAGGAAAAACATCAGCAACGAAAAAATATCCTGTATTAAATAATTTCTCCATATAGGTAGCTATAGGATCAAGGTAGAAATGTCATGCTCCTTGATTCTTGAATGGCATCTCTAGCACTGTATCTATGTTATCTTCATCCTTATGCATTTCCTGACATGGCTTCAACTTTCCTGATGGGTTTTGAACTGATGCTTCTGCTGAACACACCCCTGTAACTGACTGCCTAATCATATCCCTATCATAGCAACTTTTTATCTCATGACTGGTGAATGAAGAATGATTTTGACCACACAGGCCATCTGACATATCAACTATTGGATCCCGAAAAGGCTAACAATACTGCTGCATTGACTCAAATGAAATTTCCTGACCCTTTATGTACTTATCCTTCACCACTTGTTCAAGAGTCTCCTTCAAAACTTGAAATGATTTAAAACACAATGGTACATAATTCTTTTGGATTAAATCATAATTTGTCTTAGGCTCTAAGATTTCATCAAGAATTTGAAAATTGAAGGAGGGCAACTGCTGCGATTCTGGGTTTAGGACAGCCTCCATATCTCTAATGGCATCTTCAACTGATTGATCAGAGAAATTTCTGTCTTCACTATTTACAACTGACCTAGAGTTGCTTTTCAGGAATTGAAAAGGTGAGAAACATAAGGGCAAAGTGTCTTCACTTACTCTGATATTTTCCGTCTCTTCCTCATCGTTGTCATGATTGTTGAGCACGGGATGATTGTCACCTATGAACTGTAAATGATCTTCTTCCTACCGATGACATGTTACTGGTTTCTCTAAACAGTCAACCTCTATTTCAGCTTCATGATCATCATCATATTGATCCTACTTGGGTGGACAATCCAAGTAAGGAATGTTTTCAAACATGCACATCATATCAAATGGTTGTTCCTCTACAAGTCGAGATGGAGCTTCATCTTTGACTGTGCTGTGAATTGAATACATGAGCGAATCATTATCCAAACCATGGTACCAAGGATGAGCAGAAACATGTTTGGGAAATGGGACCGTGTCTTTCTCTGAAATCAACGGAACATGATGTCTTTGGACAACAAGCTCCTCTTTTTTGATAATCTTCTTCATCAGCTTTTCCATGGCACTAGCCAAAATCTGCAGTTTAGCTTCTGATGATTTCAGCTGCTCCATTTCCTTGTCCTTTAACTATGACCTCTTGATCAGCAAGTTGGTCTCCACATTAACTGCAATGCTCTGCATTTCTTCAAGGCTTGTAGTGTTCCTTTCTCTTAACTGAAATGCCATCTCAGGATCGAAGGCATCTAGGTAATGCAAGTGAGCTGATCCTAGGGGTGGCCTTATATCAGTAGGTATTGCATGATACACCTTATTAAATCTGGCTGAAAACTGATGTACTGTCTCCCCTGGATTTCTTTTCAAGTGTTCATACTCTTCTAGGAGGAGGAAAACATTTCCCATGACCACCCACCTATCCAAGAAAACTTGCATGAACTGCTGAAAATTTCTGATGCTTGCGGCTGGAAAGTTCTTAAACCAATCTTTAACTTTACCTCCCAGAGACAGGGCAAACATCCTAATACTGACATCATCATATTCAACCTCATAAAGGTCAAGGAAATCCTCAAGGTTTTGAATATGTTTTTCAGCAGTAATATTTGCATTCTCTCCATCAAACCTGGGTAGATTATTGATGTAATTGGCAAGAAGGTCATGGAGAATAGGAGGAAAATCCAAAGGCTTGTATCGGTCTGGGATTTTTGCAAGCACAGGAGATGAAGCAAGGGGCTTACAAACATCCAGAGGTTTAGAAGGAGTAGGAGACAAAGCAGGAGGCTTATGTCTCACTAGGGTTTCTACAGGTGCATCTGGGACATGCACAGGTGTATGAGCATGTACATAATCTACAATTGGGTATATGATCTCTTGAGACTTATCAATTTACTGATGGTCAAAGTAATATTCAAAAATATACTTTTGATCAGGCTTATATAAAGACAAGACATAATTGCAGATAAAACCAAAGATGTCTTGAATGCAATTTGAGTTTGAGTACCTGGTCTTTCTAGGCTACTTGGCCATGCTTTAGGTTCTTCCTCCAGTGGAGTCTTCGATTTTGGCACTGTCTGGAGCTGATTGGAGTCACCAGGTGAATGATATTAGCCTTTTTGTGTCTGGTCACTGTCCACCATCAGTGATCAGAGCTGGAGCTTGAAGTGTACTATTGGGAAAAGTTCCCCAGTGGATTCACCATTCTGTTAGCACTCTATAATTTGCCCAAGGCTGTGAGGCAGTCACAGAGGCAACATCAAAACTGCTTCGAGTCTTGGATCTATCCCTCCAAGACTCATAGAGGGATCTCTTTGTCTGATATAGCTTTTTTTTGAAGAAGTATTAGGCTAGTTATGAAGAACATGGGTTGGGGTTTTTAAATGATTGATTTGGAACAACAAGGAGGGTCATTGGGCAAATGGGGTCTGTATTTAAACAATGTGATTCACTCTCAGATTTGGACTAATTTCTTTCACAGGGAAAGGTAGTGGAAATATTGGATCGAATTGAGTTTAGATGGCATCGATTTGAGGAAGAAATAGATGAGGAAAAATCCAGGCAAAGGAGCAGCTAAGAATTCCTAAACTATCCTTTTAGAAGATAAACATAAAGATTACCACAAGCTGAGAGGCAGAGTATCTGCTAATAAATTATGCCTCTATTACTTTCCTTCTGGTAATAAGAAATGAAAATAAATTGTAAAGAAGACATGAAATACATTAAACAGAGGAAAAACACCACCAATATCACCACACAGGAATCCTGTAAAAGAAAACATGTTCATTGCTGCTTGCTCATCTCAAAATTACAGAGAAGAAAAAGGTCTTCTGGTCATACATAACCCACAGTCCAGTCTAGGAACCTCACAGGTCRAACCCTCTGTTTRTATTTTACATCTRTATAAATAAGAAAAATCATTCAGCCTTCTCCTGGACTTGGGCTCATAACTCTGCTTTCTAAAAATAGAAAAACAGTTACAACAATTCTATGACATCTGGAGCACTGGAGGTTTGTTAAGTTTTGCTGGAGAATTCACTCTATGCCTGAAATGCGGGATGAATTTGCCATTTGTCTGGAGAATTTAAATTCCCCCTGGTCAAGCTTCCATATGCTCTCTGATCTTCCTCAACTGTTGCCTCGAATCGTGGATCTGCTTCATTCATTCTGGCGAAATTTGGGTCTTTTCAACCATAAATGGTGGACTGGTTTTCTGCGAAAAAGGGGTCTGAACAGACTTGGTTTTCTCTTCAATGCTAACACCTGGGCGAAAACTGAAGGATTTTATCATAGATGGGCATGTTATGGACAAAAACCTCCTTCGGTTTCACCGAATTTGTCCCCAGCTGGCCATAACAGCTCCTGCAAGATCGGGACTGAAACCGAAAATTGAAAATATAGAAACATAGGCCTCAAAGATGTCTTTGATTATCCTTTCTCATAACTCCACTACAAAAACAAAGAGAGGTTTTTGTTCCTCATCCCGTGATGACCAAAAACCTCTCTCGTATTTTTAAAATACGTCTCCGTTTGCCCAAAAATAGATCTAAAATAGGACGTGGTAAAACAGGAAACAATAGTAAATTTTTGAGGAAAGTGGTTTTTTGCGTGGTAAGCGGTATTTCGGACCCCCCCCCCCCCCCTTTTTAAATGGAAAACCCCCGGGGGGGGGGGGGTTCGAAATTTAATCTGGGTTGTTGATTTAGATGCTCACTCTGGGACCGTCCAGATCTACATGATTATTAATTCAAATTCTGGACCCCCCCCTCTCGTTAAACTTCGGAAGGTGAGGGGGGGTCTGAAAAGTTTATGGACTGTTTGATTAAATGGTAAGTGAAATGGATGGGAGCGCGGGTATGGAAGGTGCACAGGAGTCTTTGGGTGGAGTGTGACATAGGGGTGAGGTGAGTGGTGGTGAGTGGAGGGTGATGTAAGCGGGATGGGAGTGGGTGGAGTGTTACGTATGGGGGGGTGAGTGGAGTGTGAGGTGGGGTAGGTGGGAGTGACGTGAGGTAGGTGGGAGGTTATGACTTAGGATAGTTTCATATTTAGTTTTTTGTTTTTATTATATTATGTATTACGTTTGGTGTTTTAATGTGTTGTTTTTTAATGTTTTATATGTTTTGTTTTTTGTTATTTTATTTATATTTTGTTTTATTTAAATGTTTATATAATATAATTTGTATTATATTTTTGGTTTTTGTTTATGTTTTTGTATTTTTAATTTGTTTTGTATTTTATATTGTTTTTTGCATTTTCTTTTTGTTAAGTATTTTATTTTTATATTTAATTAAATGCTATTATGTAATTTTATTATGATATATTTTATTTAACACTAATTAACAACAACTAACCTAGTTACTAAACTAATTTTTTTAACTTAATTAATAATTAATTAATTAATAATTAATCAATTATTAAACTAGTTGTTTATTAATTAATTTTAACCTATACTAACTTTATTGCTATTTTTGTTTATCCTAATTCTTTTTGCTTATGGACAGGTGAAGGTGGCAGGATAATGGAGGCTGACGAAAGACAAGGGAGAAGAGGGCGCAGTTTGTATGAAGGATGCAGCAGGGTGATGGAGGATTGAGCGACAAGAATGGAGGGAGAAAATGGAAACACCTGAGCCAGGACTTCGTCATCACAAGAGAAACGCCAAATCCTTAACCTATGCTATCCTACTCTAGCCTAGCCTAACGTATCCTTAACCTATGCTATCCTACTCTAGCCTAGCGTATCCTAACCTATCCTATCCTACTCTACCTAGACTAGCCTAGCCTATCTTAACCTATCCTAGCCTATCCTAACCTATCCTAACCTATCCTAACTTATACTAACCTATCCTAACCTATCATAGCCTATCCTAATCTATCCTAGCCTATCCTAACCTATCCTAACCGATCCTAGCCAACTCTAGCTAAACTAGCCTAGCCTAGCCTAGCCTATCTTGGCCTATCCTAGCCTATCCTAACCTATCCTAACCTACTCTAACTAAACTAGCCTAGCCTATCCTAACCTATACTAGCTTATCCTAACCTATCCTAGCCTACTCTACCTAGAATATATTTGCCTAGTCTAACCTACCCTAGGCTATCCTAACCTATACTGGACTATCCTAACCTATCCTGACCTTTCCCAGCCTACTCTACCTAGACTAGCCTAGCCTAGCCTAGCCTATCCTAGCCTATCCTA
>JZKD02S1239909.1:0-19075 GCA_000966675.3 Picea glauca
GAGAAGCTGATAAGTGTAACTTTCTTCATGAAAATGATCTTAATGAAGAGTCAGATCTTCTATCACCATGTCATTATCATGTCATCATCTCGATAACCAAAAATGTGGATAACAAGGGGCAGGCGGTACTGGGGGACGTGGTCCATTCACGGATTATTTCATCCATTTAAAGTCAGAAATTTGGGGGAAATGGTGAGTATAATGGCCATACTCACTAAAAAGAGAAAAAGGGATGTTTTTATGGAGTTTGTTGTTATTCTTTCCTTCACGTTTGTTTTTATTTCCCCCTTGGGGGTTTTAGTTCTCATGATTCTAGTTTCCCCCAGCAGGTTGGTTTTGTTGGGGGTTGTTTCCCCTTGGTCCTGGGTTATTATTGTTTCAGTTTTCTCCTTTATTTTTGGCATTATTCGACTGATGGGCCGGATTTTCCGTATTTAGTTGTTCAAAATTATGAAATTGTTGAATGGGAGAGGGTTGAAAAAAGTTAACCCCAACGTGTGGTTGTCCTTGTGGTGGAGCCATGGGTTGTGGAGGACCAGGAAATTGAAAGTATGGATTATTTTGTGGCAACGATCCGTATGGTACATAGGAAGGAGTGGTTCTTTCACTAGTGCTTAGAGTGTAAGCTGAGGTAGAGGGGGTACCATAACTTGTTTGAATAGTCGGGTGCATCATGGGTGTCGATGTTGGTCCACTTATGGGTGAAGGGAGGATAACAGGATATGGCTGCTGACAAGGGTGGGGAGGGTAACTAGGGGGTCCCCCATATATCAGTGAATATTGGGGTGTACCATACATAGGTTGTGGTTGGATGTACGGATTGTAATGTGTCGTGGTACCAATAAATCCATCCGCTGAGTGGGACATTCCAGGTTTGTCCTAGTCGAATGGTACGGGTCTCGGGGTGTCAGGTAGTACTGTATATAAGTATCCTGATTGTGCATAGATGAGGTCATACTTTTGATCCTTACTGATGGATTCTTCTTCAAATTGAGGGAAGGTGGAGGCCACATCTTTGGCAAGGACGGAGACAAGTGATCTAAGAAACCAATCAAGGCAGTGTTTCTTAGTGGTTTCTTCTTTTCATAAACTACATTGTCGACACCATTCATGAATGTGGTTTACGATATGGGTGGTTGAGGATTTTTTAAACTCAGAGATTAGTTCGATACCATTGTCATGGTAGATTGGTAGTTGAAAGAAGGTCAAAAATGCTTTTCCCAAAGATTCAAAAGTCACATGGGACCCTGACTTTTCGTCTACATACCACTTGGTTGATGGGCCTGTGAGTGTGCACTGAAATAACCTTAATTGAATAGATTCATCCATGATACTATTTGAATAGCACCATAGGTGGAACATCATGACATGGTTGGCAGGGTCGTCTCCTACCTTTCCTTCAAATTTGGGGATGGCTGAAGGTAGTTTGGTAGGCATTGCAGGCCATGTGGAGTCATGTAAGATAGGATCGTTTGTGAGCTTGCTCAGATCTGGTATGTTGAGGGAAGCCAAGTATGGCATCTGGAGTGGTAGTGGAGGGTTAGTTCTAGCCATGGTGTGAGTGGTTTGTGTACCTAACCCATGAGTGGGGTTAGGTGGGGTTGTACTTCCCCCTTGGGAAGAATTTTTCCCCTTGCTTCCTTGTAAAGGAGAGGTAGTGGATGGTTGAACTTGGGAAGTGGAACCAAGAAAAGTTGATCCCAAGACAATAGTACTCACAAGGATGTGAGAGGGTTGAGTCAATGAGGTGGAAAGACTAGGAACTCCCCCTAGAATAGGAGGGATATTTAGCAAGCGTCTGGAGTGACAGGGATTCTGTGGGTCCTCTATGATGTTTGACTAGCAAAGTGGATGTGTGCAAATGGTGATGAGAGTAATAAATGAACAAGAGACTTTTGTATAACTGGGACCTTCACAATATATCTCACAATCACATGTAATCACACGAGCATCATACATAAATCAAAGAAGCATACATGTGGGTATTTGGATTTTGTCCATGTGGGAGAACAAAAAAAACAAATGCTCTTGTCCTAAAAGATGTAACATCCTTCCTCTCAAATAGCATTGGACCTTCCAATAACACTCAACAGTGGGGTCTGAATCCATCGGAAGAGGGACTAGTGAAGGATGAAGAAATTAGTTATAATGAGGGGTAGAGGGTGCATTTCATGAAAGAGAAGGTGATATTTCCCAATAGACACACAAAATATGATCAAGGTGCAATTGTAGCCCAAAATTGCCACCTGGGTAGATGTCCTAAAATTTGGTCACTAGGTACCTTGGTCAAAGTGAAACATTTAGATTTTCAGCCTCATAAATGGGTCATGGGATGGATCCCTTCCAAGAGGTGGGTGCCTCAAGGGGGGATGCACAGAACAATCAGACCTCGGCCTTCGACCATTCACGGGTATCTCCCTGCCTTATGGTGTTAGGAACACTTGACTTGGAGGATTTTAAAGTTCCCTATTTGACAACTTCTAATGTTTGAATATGTGAGAACCAGATAATGGGGATTTATTTGGATGCCTATCCCTGAGATCCTACCTAGACTAAAAAATTTCTTTTGGCACCTCCTATGCAGGAAAACTTAGTGAGTTTTTAGAAAAAATTTAGATGTGGTTGTCTGTGAGATTGGGGGTGTGAACAAATATCGTTCAAATTGAAGTGGGAGTGGGTAGTTCCTTCAAGAAAAGGGTGGGGCATTTCAGAATCCCTTTGGGGTAAACTTACTTCAACCTCCACAATTCAAGATGAAACTATGTGAGTGAGTAGTGACTTTGTGTGTGAGAAAGTGATAAAATGTGCCAAATTTTTAATACGTTAGGTGTCACCTTGTAGCATGTGGACTTCATGTGGTCCTTAGAAGTCTTGATTACCTATATTACTAGATGTCATTGCTACAACCTTGTGGAATTTTAAATTCCCTAAATAAATAGCATATGGACATGTGGGTCCTTACTAATCCTTTAACTCCCTAATGTGATTTAATCTAAGAAATCTTCAAAATACTATCCTATATTGTGGACATGTGGGCATGTATGGTCCCATTAAAATAATCTTTAAACTCCCCTAGTGATGTAAACTAAGAAAGTAGCTTCAAAACTATCTTATATTTGCAACATGTGGGCATGTATAGGCCCTTACAAATTTAAGATGTTTGAAAAAGAAACTAAGAGGAGCCCTAGGGGGGATTTTGTCCTCTCCTAAATATTTTGTCTTTAAGGGAGATGAAATATTCCCTCAATCATTTTTTTGATTCTCAAGATCGCTATATGGTGTGAGATAAGAGCATACTCTACGATTGAAGTTTAATTTATGGTCCCAATGAAAGTGTTTATATATGTGATATTGGATGATTCCAACTCATCTTTTATAATCAAAGAAATCCATCCATGTGGAAAAATGAAAGAAAAAAGAGGAAAAATATGGATTTTAACCCCCTAAGTGCTTATGTTTTGACTAACCCTTCATGTGGAGAGGGAATCTAAGTGTGTTGCATATTAAAAATTGCATAGAATCAAGATTTAGAAGGCTAGGGGCCTTCAAAATATCACAACAAATCCTTACAATGTTGAATTTCTGGACAGATGCACGGGTCACAGAGTAGACAGAGGTGCATGTAGCACCAATGCACAAATTAACAATGACCTGTTGGTGCAAGTGCGCCGAATGTGCTGAGAAACATAGTGTTGTTGGTGCATGTGCTCAAAAGACGTGCCTATGGGATTAAAACCCCATGCACGTTCTAATACATGGTCGGGAAGAAAATTTTGAATGGAATTCTCTTATCTCAGCTCCGAATTTATCTTTTTGTAGGTACGATTGGGCCAGTTATGATCTCTCCAAATCTAATAAATCAAAAATAAGTGCTCAAACAACCCAAATGGGGAGGAAATTTATACTTATCCCCAGCGGAGTCGCCAATCTGTTGTATCATTTTTGTCATCTGAATGAGAAAAAGAGGGACACTTGCAAGTTCAGTTGGGTTAGCTGAATAGAACATAAGTTAGTGCAAGAGTTAGACACATCAAGAACAAGAAACAAATAAACTAAACTAAAGTGCATAAGAAAATTAGAGCCAAAATCAACCAAATAATTGACCAATATTCATGCCACTAATGGATAGATTGTATTAGTGGGCAAACACCAAATAGAAAGGAAGAATTATGGGTCCCCTCTTCCTCCAAGGGAGGGCTCTTGAACCCCAAATGAGAGAGTTATTCTTACAAATAGCAAACTAAAAGGAAATGGTGAAGAAATCCAAAGCTCTTTCACTCAAGAGATGATGTGAATGGCCCAATGAAATGGTGCTTGTATGCTCCAATGAGGAAAGAGGTACCTTGTAGGAGAATAGAGGCAGCATAACAATACAAATAGATTCTTGAAAATATAGTGCACCTGTGGCCTCTTTTTATAGAAAATATTTAAGGCATTATCCAACTGGTCTTTAGTGTGAACAAGGGTCCCTTTAGGTCTTTGATCAGCCCCCCACTCAGATTAAGCTCGGATTTGGAGGTTAAATCAACTTGGGATCTGAACCAAAAGTGGGTGGGAGGCTAACCATAATCATAAATGTGACATTTTGTGGTGTGCACAGATTTTTGTGTCCATAGTCGCGCATCGGGCACATGTGCGCTTTCCCTGCATTTTCGACTGGCGTACGTGTGTGCCCTTCCTTTATATTCTGAGTGCATGCTGATTTTATAAACAGTTGTATAGTTTGTGCCCTTTGGAAATTAATTTTTTGGCCATGAATGAACTAATAGGTGTTTGGAGATGTTGGATTCTTATAACCATTTTCGTATGAAATTTCATTTATAACACTCCTCAAAACTCCCAATTTCCTCAAGTGAATAGACAATTGTTGTTTCTTTCTACTTTGGATTTACCAGATGTATCTAGGATTTTGAATGATCCTATATTGCATTCTCCTTATTGGTCGGTCATACCTTCCAAATTACCATTATGATTCCCTAAGTTTGACGTCCGATCAGAGGAAGACCCAAATAATCATGTCATGACTTTCCATCTTAGGTGTTTATCCAACTCCTTCATGGATGACTCCATCATATTACGTCCTTTCCAACGGACTCTAACGGGTTTGATAGACAAATGGTATATTTAATTTCCATGAGGATTATTTAATTACTTCAACACCTTATCTATGGTTTCATTAACACATTATCAGTTGCTGATACGATACGAGACAGGAATTGAAATTTTGAGTTCATTTAATCAATCCTCCTCTACTCAAATTTCTGATCATATTCACGACTGGAGGAGGAGAATATGCTTAATCAAAGTTCCCCTTCCTGATCAACTATTGGTTGAGTGGCTTACCAAGTCACTCATCAATCCTATAGTCTTATATGTCACCATGGGTGGTGTCGTCACTGAAGAGCAGGTGATTAGTCATGCTCAATACTTGGGTCTCGTTTATTCACAAGCAGGCACACTATATGACCTACTCCTTGATGCTCCTCTCCCATATACAACTCCAACCCCAACATCTCCAGTAGCCTCTCATGTTATTGATGGTGTGATTGGAACTTTTCATGTTGAGACTCGGTCTAAACAATCCAGTCATTCCAATCCCAATTCTACTAATGCTAATGTAAAAAATAATCCTCCTCTGTTACCCATGATTTTGGTCATCATGATGATGTATTGATGATGCTGTACTCAGGCTCTTCATAAGAAATTTCTCTTGAGAAAAGTTACTTTCATCTCTTCCCAGAAAACTTATTTTTCAAGGAGGTTCGCAGGCTGCTAATACATTTGGGTGCGAGAATGCATGATTCTCGCAGGCTGCTTTAAGCCAGGGTGCAAACTTCTCGCACTGTGTTGAATAGTTAGGGTGGGAACTCTTCCTAAATCATGGAAAAGGATGAATTCTCGATGTTTCTAGAAGGATGGGTTGGCATTCGAATGATTATCCTAGTATTGGATTCCCTGATATTTTGGGATCATTCTTATCCAAGTAACTAATTCATTCTCTCCTATATATTGAGGGAATGCTCATGGAAAAGGTTAAGCAAGATTCATTGGAGAATTGGTGAAAGAATTGTGTGAAGCACTTAGCTTGAACAGTAGCTTGAAGACTCTAACAAGTCTATCAAGAGGATTTGATCTTCTTCATGCAAGGATTGAGCAAGTGTTTGTGTCAGAGCCAAGAGCCATCGAAAGGAAGTTTGCGACATCAAGGCTCAGGTTGTAATCTTTACTTTCAATTAATATAATACAGTGGCATGTCCCTTTCCCATAAAGCTATTTCCACTTTATTGTGTAATTCCTTGATCATACACATAGGTTGACTATTGAATAGATTGTGCTATCTTCACTTTGGTTGGTTTGTGTTGTCTTGGTCTTTACTACACGAGAGCACTGGAGCGAAGCGGGAGCAACAAAGCCCATAGGAAGTGATAATAAGGTATGTTATTTTTTCTTGCCTCCTAGTTAATTCAATGGTCAAAACCTAGGGAAAGAGTCATGTCCTGTCCTGTTTTGTTCTAGATCCAGGTGGATCTAGGGATATCTGTTAGTGTCCGCACCTACCGATTAATCCAATAACATCCTCTGACTCCTTCTCCTGGTAAAACTTATGAATTTAATTTGGTTCAATCTATGCCTACCGATAAAAATCAAAATAAAAATAAAGGGAAGGGTAAGAATAAGGAGGACAAAAATAATTATCAACAATCCGATAAACCCAAGACTCAACCTAATGATGAAAAAGAAAAGTGCAAACCTCATTATCCTTTTCTTATCAGTGGTGAGGATCATTATATGAAATATTTTCCACGACGTGTTGGGGTTACTAAGTTCTTGCAAGGGATCGAGACACCTCCTATGCCCGTCATTTTTTCACAACCTTTTCCTTCTCAACAACAGGCCCAATTGGTCATTCATGACCAACCTTCTCCCTCTACCACATCCTATGTACTTATGTGTACTGGTGACTCCAATAAGAATGAAATTGCATTCGCTACTCGAGCCAAATATTATTCTCCTTCAAAAGAAAAAGTTGATGGTTCTCCACCTCCATTGGTTCAACCTCCTCCATCAACTTCACCTCCCAATGGTCCTCTTCATATCAAACGATCAAGTCTAAATATATTTCTTCACCCTCCTCCTAAGGGCGTTGTTCATAAGTCATAATTTAATCCTCATGCATATGCTTCTCAAAACTACAGTATTGTAGAATATGTTGCACAGGCACCTTCAGCGATATCGACTCTCGATGTCCTTCAAATTTTTCCTATGCAACGTAAGGCATTGTTAAAGGATATTGGTGTAATTGATCCTATGGATACAAACTTGATAATATTTGAATTGGAAAATCACATTCCAAGGCTTCCTCCTCAATTAGCATTTCAAATACATGTCATTGTGCAAAATAAAAACATTTGTTGAACCGTTATTGATGAAGGAGCCTCGATTTGCATCATGTTCATCACTTGTTGGAAATCCATTGGCTCTCCTACCCTTACTGAGTCACACAATACTCTAAAATATTTTAATGGTACAAGGTTTAAACCTTATGGTGTTCTTCCTTCGTTATCTATTATGTTAGAAGGCAAAGAGGTTATTGCTGAGGTTGAGGTGTTTGATGCCCCTCTCGATTACAACCTTCTACTTGGTCATAGTTGGATTGATTATATGCATGCAGTTGTTTCTACTCTTTTCTGTGTGCTACGTTTCCCTCACCAAGGAAAATTTGTTATGTCGATCAAATTTCCTTCATTAATTCGAATTCACTTACTATTAACGTACCTTTCATTGTGAAAGCACCTCCTAGTTATGAGAATGTCAGTGTGGGTATTCTAAAGGATTCATCGTTAATGGGTACTTTCCCCATTCTACCGCCCGATATTCCTCCTCCTTTTTTCGCTTTGATTAAAATGATATCGACCACTATCGGTGAACTCCCTAAGTCGTATGACCCTTGGATAGTACCTATCTATTATGATTGTCTTCGTTACAAGGATTGAATTCCTTTAAGTCTAGTAGAATTGAATTATCAATCCATTCAATCGACCAATCCTTCTCCTCGTTCTCTCTTAGATACATATTTTGATCCATTTCATGTGGTATTTCACACCAATGATATTATCATGACATTTATGTCTATGGAAGATACCCCATGGAACGATGGTCATCATCATTATATCCTCTTCCTATAACCCGATACTTTAGAGAGTTATCAACATGTTTCAAATCTGTCTATTGTTGTTACTATTTCCTTTGTTCCTTAACCAACACATGATATTTTGTATGAAGGGAACTCGGGTAACATTTCACCTACCATCCCTTTAGATATTTCAATTAAACTTGGAGTTGTGTAAAATGTTCATATCGGTGCCTCATGTTCTATTGATGAGGTATGCATTTACAAATCCATTTTTCAAGAATTTTGTGACGTTTTTTCCTAGAGTTACGAAGAGATGCCTGGAATTGATCCATTTATTGTTAACAGAAATGATTAACTTGTTTTCCTCACAAATTGATACTATGCAGATCAAACAGAAAGAAGAATAATCAGAACAGGCATTGTCCATTTTCTTTCTAAAATGAAAAGACAAACATCCACCAAGGGAGTGCCCACTAAACAGTGTCAAGGTATGTCTTATTGTGAATTAGATCATCCCACTGACAAATGTCCCTCCTTAATAGGTGTAAAAGAATCAATTAAGGTGAATAATGAGGAAGAGGAGGTTGCCTATCTAATAACACAGAGGAGACATTGGCAACTATGAGGTCAAGGTACAAACCCTCAATTCTCTCCTGCAACACTTAATTATTGGAATAATATGAACAATCAGCTTCAATATGGCTAGATGAATGCTCCCCCCTCCAAATCAGATGCCCCCTCCTTATCAGGATCCCAATCCATGGTTACTTATGCCCCAACAATATAGTCACCATGGGAAATGGAACCCATATTGGAGAGGCCCTCAACAACAACTTATTTATCAAAACCATCACCAATCGAACCCCTATCAACAACAATTCCAATCCCAGTACCAGCAGCAAAAACTGCAGTTACCTCCCAATGCCCCATAGAACAATCCTCCCTTACGACCTCAGATTCTTGTGAAACATAACCCAAATCCAAATAATAAGGTCATTCAAAATATTGATATACACAATGTGCCAGCTCTATCTATTACTCCTATGCCTTGTGATGAGATAAAATTAAGATCAGGGAGAATAGTCGAGCCAATAATTTAAGATGCTCCATCTTCAGAATCAGACAAGGAATCAGGGAAAAAACATCTGCTGATATAGAAGAAATTGACCAAACTATCATAGAATTAGCAAACCCCCCATTCCCTAAAAGACTGGAAATTACCAAAACTGTGGAATTACCATCCTTCAATATCTTAGGAGAATTGCAAAATTTGCATGCTAACATTCCACTATTGCAAGCGATTAGGGATGTCCCTATTTATGTGAATACTATGAGAGACCTCTATATCAAAATACTTGGAAGAAAACCTAGGGACCCCCTCATAGTACACATAGTGGGAGAATTATCTAAACTGATGTTAGGGAAAACCCCACCTATTAAATATGGTGACCCAGGAAATCCTACAGCCATTGTCAAAATTGGACAGACATTTATTCCCCATGTGTTAGTTGATTTAGGGGCAGTAATTGAAATTATGCCAATATAGACTACACAATTTCTACAAATCAGAACGCAAGTCCGAACTACTCCTATTTTTTTAGAATTAGTTGATCTTTCTACTATTAGACTAGAAGGAGTAATCGATGATCTAGTTATTTCGGTTGATTCATGGGAGTATCCTGTTAATTTTGTCGTATTGCAACACAAAACCCATTTGGGGGGACACCCTCTAATTCTAGGAATACCATGGTTAGATATAGCTAATCCTTTCATTGGTTTTAGATCTGTTTCAATGACCTTCTTTGATGGTTATGATACCAAGAAACTTACCTTTTATCCTCATGCTACGCACAGTGTGGAACCCGAAAATTCTGTATGGGTGGACATTGAGGATGAAATCTCTCTACCTGTGTTAACCATATGAAAATACTTGAGTTTCAAAGAAGAGATAGAGGAGGAGATAATCAATATCTTTATCAGTTACCCCGCTACCACTACACAAAAAATGCACCACCAATTGAGTAGAATCTTCGACCCTATTCCCCAGGAAGGAATGAGCCCAGAAAATTTCTTTGAGGTTGTTGTAAATCAAGTTAATTCAGTTGTAACAGGAAACACTGAAACAAAAATTACTAAAACAGATGAATTATTTCCTAAAGTCAGTTCTAAGAGCATCATTGTAGAAATCGCACCTGGAAAATCCCTGAACATCAATCCCGATTTATCTTTTGCTGAAACTCATCGTTTGATGAAGTTATTAATTGAACATAAGGAATCATTTGCCTGGGATTATATGGATATGAAAGGAATTTCCTCTAAACTATGCACCCACCATATATACATCAAGGAATAATGTCAACCCATTTTTCAACCCCAAAGGAGGATGAACCCTAATCTTAAAGAGATTGTTAAGGAAGAACTTCAGAAACATTTAAATGTTGGATTCATCTACCCTATATCAGACAGCGAGTGGGTTTCACTGTAGGTTATCGTACCTAAAAATAATGGTAAATGGAGAGTGTGTGTGGACTATAGAGTCCTGAATAAGGCCATGCAGAAGGATCATTTCCCTCTGCCATTTTTTGATCAGGTTCTAAACAACCTATCTGGGAAAAAAAAATTCTCTTTCCTAAATGGATTTAGTGGCTATAACCAGATAAAAATTGCTCCACAGAACCAATATAAGACCACCTTTACCAGCCCTTGGGGCAAATTTTCCTACAAAGTTCTCCCATTTAGCTTGTGTAATGCACCAACCACTTTCCAGAGAGTTTTAATTGATATTTTCTTTGAATGATCGTATGGAAATATTCATGGATGAATTTACACCTTATGGTATTGATTTCGATGAAGATTTGTCTAATTTGGAAAAAGTGCTCAAAAGATGTATACAGTCTCATCTTTCTCCAAGTACAGAAAAGTGTCATATGATGATGAGTGAAGGTGTGATGCTAGGACACTTCATTTCTTATGCATGAATTTAGGTAGACCAAGCCAAAATCCAGGTGATTTTGGACATTCCAACCCCATCAACTCAGAAAGAGATAAGAAGTTTTTTAGGGCATGCTGGATATTACAGGAGATTCATTAAAAAAAATTCCAAAATTGCCTCTCCCTTATTTTTTCTATTAACAAAAGATGTTGAATTTTGTTGGACTGACAATTGTGAATTGTATTTTGTAGATATGAAATAGAAATTGTCTACAACTCCCTTTTGAGAGGGCCGAATTGGGCTCTGCCTTTTCATATTTCTTCGGATGCCTCAGACACTGCAATTGGTGCAAGGCTAGGGAAATAGGGAGATAAATATCCCTATGCTATCTACTATATCAACAAGAACATGGCTCCTGTGGAGTTAAATTATACAGTTACTAAGAGAAAATTCTTGGCAGTAGTTTATGTGATCAATAAATTCAGGCATTATATCACTAATTATCCTGATTTTATTCATACTGATCATACAACAATTGAATATTTGATGAATAAAACTATTACTAATGCCCGAGTAACAATATGGTTGTTATTTCTATAAGAATTTGACATCACTATAGTAGATAGACCAGGAAAAGAAAATGTGGTTGTTGATTTTCTCTCAAGGTTGCATATAAATGATGATAATTCACCTGTAGATGATTCCTTTCCAGATGAACATTTGTTTGCATTATATTCTCACTCACCTTGGTATGAAGACATTGCTAATTATTTGGTTGCAAGGAAAGTACCTCCACATCTATCTCCCTGAGAAAGAAGGAATATTATTTAGAAGAGAGCTCGGTATAGTTGGATAGGGGGATATCGTTTCTACACAGGAATGGATCAAGAAATAAGAAGATGTGTGATGGATGATGAATTTTATTATCTTCTTAAAGATTTCCATGATGGCCATTGTGGACGTCATTTTGCTGATAAAATAAATGGGCATAAAATTTTAAGAATGGGCTATTTTTGGCCCATAATATTTCAATATGAAAAGAAGTATGTCCAAGATTGTGACAGTTTCCAACACATGGGTCAGCTAAATCATAGGTATGAGATGCCTCTCCAGTCTCAATTAGTGTTAGATCCTTTTGATAGATGGGCCATGGATTTTGAAGGGCCTATTAACCCACCTTCTAATCAGAAAATCTATATATTAGTCTGCACATATTACATGACCAAGTGGGTAGAGGCAAAATAACTCATTAGGGCCTCAAAAGAAGTTGTCTTAACATTCCTGTTTGAAGATATATTTGTTAGGTTTGGAGTCCCCATAGAATTAGTAACTTGTGGGGGACCACCTTTCACATCACGTAAGTTTGAAGCCCTACTCAGTAAATATCATGTTTTGCATAGAACAACTTCTCCATACCATCCCCAAGGTAATGGACAGGTGGAAAGTACAAACAAACTCATAGAATATATTCTTACAAAGAAAGTGAGGAAACATCGTAGGGATTGGTATGACAGATTGCATGAAGCTCTATGGGCTTATCAAACAACTTGGAGGAACACAACTAGTTTTTCACCTTATGAACTGGTATATGGAAAGAGCCTTGTTTTTCCCATTGAATTCAAAATCAAGACCCTAAGAACTACATCAACAGTCAATATAGACTTGACTATGGCACAAAAGACCAGACTGCCATAGCTAAATGAGTTGGATGAAAAGCGTTTGGATGTTATTCATCAAACCACAATGATTCAACAACAGAGAACCAAGTGGCACGATTGAGTCATTAAGAAGAAATTGTTCAAAAAGGGATATTGGGCTCTGTTGTATGATTCACGCTTTAAAGAATTTCAGGGTAAGTTGTGTACATGATGGCTAGGACCTTATGAGGTGGACACTGTGTTTCCCAATGGGATAGTTAGGTTGCTCACTATTGATGGATCCAATACACAGTTACTTGCAAATGGTCATCGCTTGCGCCTGTATCAAGGTCCACTTTCCAAGGTAGAATTTAAATCCAAATGTACAACTGATACAGATTACCAATTTTTAAAGGGAACAGAGCCTACTCCTTCCCCTTCTAAACCTTAGAAATTTTTGTTTTTCAATAAAACCTTGTATATAAATAAACTCTGCAAATTTGAATTTTTTCTATTTTTTCCAAAAAAAATTATGTTTTTTTTAATAAATTCAGCCTAGAAAGGTATATGACAGTTACTTATGTACAGATGGATTGATGAAAATCAAGGTATATTAAAGTGGAAGGAGCCAAAGGATTAGTTTTTGGAAGTTGAAAAAACTTCCTAAAAACTAAGTGATTATGTGTTCGACCGAGTTACATGTTGTTACACCATTTTTCCTGACTATTTTGTCTTACATGTTGTTACAACATTTTTCCTGACTATTTTGTCTTACATGTTGTTACACCCTTTTGGCTGATTTATATGTTTCTACACCTAATTCTACTATTCAAGCCAAAAATACATGTTGATACACCTACCATTGTTATTCCTTTTTGCTATTTTTCATATCGCTTCACCCATTTTTTGCATTTCTTCCATTTGTTTCCATGCTGAAACACTGTTGTTTTGTCACTTCCGCTGCTATCTTTTCCACTCTCTCTGACAAAAAATGTCACTTCATCATTACTTAATTCCACATCCACGGATTTCTCGTTGATCAACCAATGAAAGGACTCCACCTATGCTCCACTTGTCGTATCATAATTTCTCACGTTCTAGATCCATCTCTCATCATTACAGTTATTCCACACGAATCAAATGGCAGTTGGAGAATGCAGTTACTCCAACAGGTCGGTTCATGCAGTAAGTTATGAGGTACGTGACTAGTCTTACGTGTCAAAGTGATGTAGATATGGAAGCAAGCTTCAATTCTTATTTTTTTTTTGTCCTAAATTTGTTGCACCATGAGCCAATCAGATTAGTTGGGGGGGGAGATGGGGGAAGAAAATCTACACTGACATAACATCAAAATCCCATTTTATAATCACCTCTGCCACCTTTCGACCACACTTATTTTCATTGTGACACTGTGTTCTTTATGCAATCTATGTTCGAACTTATTTTGTCTCTGGTTTAGGTGTCTGTTTCTCCTCCTTTGTGACTGTTAGACTCGTAAACAACATCATGGGAGGATCAACTGTGAGGTATGAGTTGGAAAATATGGATGCGTTGCTACTACACCCAAATGTTTACCAAATCTTTCTGCAGGCTGGCTGGATTTCTTATTTCAAGAAGCTGTAGAGGTTTAATGAAGCAGAGGTGTTGGAGTTCCATCAGAATATCACATAAGGGTATTCATTGGTGCACGAGGTGATAATTCCAGTGACAGAGGAAACCATGGTTTTTGTGACAGGGTTTTCGACCATAAGAAAATGATGGTTTAACAGGAAATCACACCTTCCCGAAGAACATAAGGGTTTTCTAATGGACAATGAGCAAGTTCAGACCAAAGGCTGAGGTGCAGATGTAAGTTCCTTACCAGAACCATGGGGGAAAGTATCAAAATTTGTAAAGAGGTTCATTACATGCGAAGGAATATATCAAGTAGTTTATTTTTATGATTTTATACTACTGTCACATTTAAGACATCAGAAGCTAATAAACATCCCTTATTATCTTCTTCATTCCTTGCATAATATGGTTCACTTTGTTAAGAAATTGAAGCATCCCATGAATTTTCTTTCCAATCACAGACTAATATGGTTGTTGATTCATAGAGGAATGGGAATTCCTAATGATCCATTACCTGAAGTGGAAGAATAGCCAATTCATGTGCATGTTGTTATAGATGACCCAGAGCAGCCAAATCTTATACCTTTGAATACACCAACAGTTAAAACCTCGACTATAACTGCCCGTAAGTCAACTCTGAATACCAAACACAAAATCAAAAATACCTCTCACACTGCTCAGAAACCCCCCAATAGTGTTGAGCTAGAACAACCAGACCCTATTCATAAAGATGTGATTGAGCCTCATGAGCCTCAGCCCTCGGATGCAACAGTTAAAAACACAATCCCTAAACCAAGTCATGAGTCTCAGCCCTCGGCTGCGACAACTGTCATTGAAGAACTCCATCCTACTCCTAAACCAAAGAAAAGGGAAACCCTTGCTTCTATTTCTACTTTATCGAGGAAGAGAACTAGGTCATAAAGGTTTGCTGCAACAGTCGTTCAAGCCCCCACTGTAATTTCCAGTACATCGACTTCTTCTCCTGTTGAACTAGCATTAACTAAAAGTCCTCCTATTGCTGTGACAGTTGTTCCAGCCCCAACTGTCACTACCAGTAAATTGTCTCAGAAAGTCACACATCAAACTAGAAGCAATTCTCAGAGAAGCATCGACAGAATTGCATCAGAATCAACTCAAAACCCTCTTATTGCTACAACAATAATTCCATCCCCTACTGTCACTGCCCCTGAATCATCTCAAAAAGAAAACGTCAAACTGGAAGGAAATCTCAAAAAGGCATCGACATTGTTGTTGCGACAGAGTGTCCTAATTTTGCTGATACTTAGACCCTGCTAGATTTTGACATCAATGATACAAACCTAAGTGAGTGGCTAACTGATTTTATGGAGGTACGTATTCTGGGATTTACCTTGTGCAAGGAATTTTAGGAAACCATTTTATCATTGCAGGCCGAATGTACACGAGTTACAGCAGAATCATAAGCTTCGCTTGATGATTTTGTGTGTCACTCTCCAAGTGATGATGTATAGATTATATCAAACCCCATCATCCCAAAACATCCTCCTTGTGTGGTTGTTGAAGAACACCCTCCTTCTCTTGGCCTGGTTGTTGAAGAGAACCCTCCTTCTCCTAAGGCTAAGAAAAGGAAATCCATTGTTTTCGTCTCTACATTACCTAAGAGGAAAACTAGGTTAGCAAGGTTTGTTGAAGCAATAGTCAGATGGAAGAATATGGAATAGACATTAACCATTCTTCATCCATTATCCTTAGTTGTCAACAACGTGACTATTACACAAGAACTAGCCTCTTCCCTAAACTCAGTTGTTACACAAGAACCAACTTCCCAGGAAGAGACTGTCACACAAGAACCAGCCGTACCAGAATTAGTTGTTACGCAAGAACCAGCTGACCAGGAAGAAACTGTTACACAAGAACCAATCATATCAGAAGTAGTTGTTACAAAAGAACCAGTTACACAAACTAGAGAGGATAATGACAATGTGCCACTTGCTCAGCTATTTGCTTAGATTGAAAAGAAGATACAAGGTATTGAAAATTCCAGGATTACGAAATTAATGAAGGAAAATGTTCTCCTCAAAGCACATTTGGATTCCCTAGCAAAATACTTGTAGGTTTCTCAACATAAAAACTCAGAGAACTCAACTTTGGGTATATTAGCATAGGCCGCCACTGTTATGAATGAGAATAGAGAGCACATGTGTTATCAATGTGGTGATATTTACTTTCAGGTAGGTAATAACATCGTCAAAGTCCCAAAGAATGGTCAGGCTGAAGAACCGACCAATTTCTCAGTCAAAACAGAATGTGACCTTACTGCTCCACAAAAACTAGTAGGGAAGAGGAGATATCAACGTAATAAAGTAGTTGATGGTTTACCAATAGCTTTAAAAGAAGAACCTCTGTTACACTTACCAGTTGTAACTCCAGCAACTCAAATTGCTTATGTTCTTAAAGACAAAGCAACAAAGATGGACTTTTGAAATAGCAGATGTTGGTGGTACACACAGGTTTTTCCCATACAAGTACTTAGCGATTTTACTTAGCAATTTTTCATTGGAGGAGTCACCTCCTTAACTCAAACTCAGAGTAAGGCTTGAATGTGGTTTGCATGAGGACATGCAATGTCTTCAGTTGGGCAGCATGTTAGGACTGAGAATGTCCCTTTTTCACTATATCTTTTGTTCATTCAACCTTACCATCTCTATGCTAAATATATACTAAATGTTTTCTAAGATAATTTTTCCAAGGGTATGAATCATTGATCTTGATTTTATATTTTATTCACTTAACATGTTTGATTGGTAGTGTTTCTCATATTTTACCCATGAATGTGTAACTAATTATTAAAATGTGTAGAACAACCAAGTCTTGAAGAAAAGTCGTTGCTATTACACCAGTTGATACAATTGTGTGCCAACTCCGCATGTTGTTACACGACTACAACAATTGCGTACCTTTTTTGGAATTTGTTACACCCACTGCAATAGATGTCCACCGATCCTGAAAGCTAGTCTATAATGCAAATCCGAACTGTAAAGACCAATCCTCAAAGTTGTTACACCTTTTTTCTCATGCTGGTGATGAAGATCATTTAACATATTTTGTAATGATAATAGATCCTTCATATCATACAAACAACTTGAGAATCTATGATTCTCAAGCAAGGATGATTTTAGGAGCTAAATTTCGCTCATGGGCTAATTTTCCATGGTTTTTCCAAAAACAAGATTTGCTGTTTTAAAAATGATTCGCCCAAATTCTATAGGATAAAATTATTTTACCTTAAAAATTGCCAAGATTTTATAAAAACTATATAAAATCCTTAGAAATTTGAATATTTTTACAAAAATATTGCCAATCATTTATATTTGGAATATTAAGGATTAGTAAGATTCGCCAAGGTTTTGACATTTTAAAATAAATTTCAATCCTTAAAATCATCCCTGTTCTTAATTTTGTTCTGAGTCTATTTTAATTGAATGACTCTGTCTTTGAATAGCATATATTTTGTAATCATTGGTACCAAATATTAGTAGTGAACAGAGATTGAAATGAAGCATATTGTCTCAGAACCCCTTTTTGTGAATTAATAAAGAAGTGAATTGATTTTCTTTAACCTATTGTAGCCTATTTTTGAGTGGATTCAGTGAGAAGGAAAGGGCCCACCCTCCTCACAGAATCCCCTATGTTTTGATGTTTCAAATTAAACTGCTTTGATTTGTATGATTTATATGTTTATCATTTCTAGTATGCATTTGTTTTTACAGTCAGTTCTTTTCTATTAAATGTGCATCATTCTGTCTCATGAGAGTCAGAGTCGATTGTTGAATACTGTTGGAGGATTGATTTCCCTTTTGTGCATTAGATTAAAATCTTTGTCTTCAAGCAAAAGAAAATAAAAGTTTGAATTCCCTTTCTGCAATTAAGTAAGTTTCCTTTCAGCAATTAGCACAGAACTTCTTTCTGCAAGCGTGATATAGACAATTAGGATAGATTAGATAATCCAGGATTTTTATACACCCATCAATTTAGGTTTTCAATCATGCAAGTGTAATTTCAATTCTATAGAACTCCAGTTGTGTCAACAACTTGTGTTAAGTATTCAATCTTTCAATTTTGTTTCTTTAGTTTACCTCTCTGCAATTTGATTAGTGTTGCTTTCATAATCTAGCATAGATTGTGCACAATTACCTTACAATAACAAAACTTCCCTGGGTTTGACAATTTATATTGAACACCTCAATTATCTATTTATTTAGACAATTAAAGTGCCCAACAACCAATACATTTGGTCTTACTGAATTTGGATATGTTATGAAGAATTTATGACGTTTTTACCCAAAACACATGTTTTAGACTAGTTTCAGGACTAGCCACAAACCTTATTTTCCACGTAGAGTAACTCCAAAAATACAATGACCCGCATGCTAAAATGTTTATTACAACAACTTGGATATGTTTCCTCAATGGCCTCCATATTTCGTTATCTGAATCATTGTATAAAAAAAATTATTGTGAAAATGGTGAGATGCCATGTAAATAACATACCTTAGAAAGCATCATCAAAAGACTTTATCCTCCCTTCAATTTTGGCTTTCTTTACTTTACCTTCCCTCTGAAATTATTCTTATATCTCCTTTGGTTACCTCAGACACTTTTAGATATTCAATATTCTCAAATGGATACAAATGGGAGACCCTTGCTCTCTTATTTATACTCTCCAAGTAGCTTCCTCTAGAAGAATCCATTTAACCACTTTGTCCACTTTGCCACTTT
>JZKD02S1239909.1:20648-36070 GCA_000966675.3 Picea glauca
GGGGGAATGTTGAACTCAAACTAATTATCACCCAAAGCCTTGGTGATGGTGTATGGACGATAAAATAGTCGATGAAGCTTCTGATGGGGCCCTGTAAGGCATTCTTTCTGCAAGTTAAAACCAAATTTGTCTCTCACCTTAAACTTATGTGGCACCCAATGTTAATCATGGTGTTTCTTGTACTTGGAATTAGACTTATGTAGAATATCCTAAACCTATTGGATGATTTGCTAGATATTCTCAATGAACCAGGTGGATTTCTCAACTTTTGGTAGAGTAGGGGATGAGTCAGTCGAGTTGCTCACCATGGGTAGTGAAACATCCATGGGGCCCAATGGTTGGAATCCCATCCCCACCTGAAAGGTGTTGTGGCCAGTTGAGCTATGCATTGCTCGGTTGTAGCTATGATGGACATAGGGAAGACTCTCATCCAATCTGTGGGGATTTTTTGAATTGTACATGCGCAGGATATGTACGATCATTCGATTGACGACCTCAGTTTAGCCATCTGTCTAGAGGTGGAAGGTAGTGGATTTGGTGAGATTGGTATACAATAGTGACCAAACACTCAACCATAATGTGATGATAAACCAACTATTACCCTCTAATATAATGGTTTGTGGGATCCCAAAATGTACCCATGCTCATTAAAAGAAGAGCTTGGCAGTGGCTTCTATTGTGATGTTCTTCTTGTAGGCGGCTAGAATCGCCATCTTGGAAAAGTGATGAACAACCACAAAAACATAGTCATTTCCCCTCTTGTTGGATGGGAGGCCCAACATGTAGTCTATTGAGATGGATTCCCACATCCTTTTAGGAGTAGACATAAGGGTGTAGAGGCCATGTTTCTTAGTGGTCGGTTTGGAAATAGTGTAGGTGTTGCAGGACCTGATATACTTGTCGACATCCTGTCGAAGTTTTGGCCAGTAGAAATGTTTCTATAGAACTACCACTTTCTTTTAGATGCCAAAGTGTCCTGCCACCCGACTATAGTGATCTTCCCAAATAAGATTTTCATGCTTGCTTGATGGAATGTAGAGATGGCCAAGATGGCACAAAAACTCGTCTTCAAGATGGAAATTAGTGACCACTAAGTTGGAGCCCAACATTTGGTAGGTGGTGGAGAAGTTAAGGTCTGTCCCATAGAGGTGGGTCCATCTGAAGGTCTCGTGGATGCAAGATTCTAGCACCATCGTGAGTGTCATGACTGGAGGTCGACTGAAGAAATAAACAACTTGGTTTCTACTTCATGTTTTATAATTGATGTTGAGGTGGAGTTGTTGTAAGTATGTGGACCACTTCTGATGGCGTTCATTCTGCAATTTTCATTGGGTCTATATAAAATGTAGTGGATTGCAATTAGTTTGGATGAATGTATCTTTCCCAATAATGTAATGTCTCCATTGGCAACAAGTTTGCACAATGGAGTACATTTCTTTGTCATAAGTAGGGTACTTACAAAATACATATGATAGTGTCTCACTATGATATTCCACGGGGTGGTCGTGTTGAGTGAGAACGACGCCCACGGTATAGTCTGAAGCATCTGTATCGATATCAAAGGGATGTCATAGGTTCGGTAATGAAATTACAGGGGATGATCACAAACGCTTCTTCAAGTCATCGAAGGCTTGATGTCGATACAGACCCCACACAAATTTTTCCATACCATCACCCCTAGTTACTTGGTTGAGGGCCCATGCGATATGAGAGAATCCCAACACGAACTTGTGATAGAAATTGGCGAGGCCAAAGAAGATCTGAAGTTGAGAGTGTGTGGTTGGGGTTGGCCAATCACGGATGACCTGGATCTTGGTTGGATCCACATGCACACCATATCCATCAATTATTTAGCCTAAGTAATGGACCATGTCCATGCCAAAGGAGCATTTTTCCAAGATTGTATATAGTTTGTGGTGTCGTAGGGTGTGTAGAACCTGTTGAATATGCTACAAGTGTTGTTCCCAAGTCTTGTTGTAGATGAGGATGTCATCCAGATACACCATTAAAAAAGTATTGGTGAAAGGTCATAGGATATCATCCATCATCCTCATAAAATTTGTTGGAGCATTTTTCAAACCAAAGGGCATGACCAACCATTCAAAAAGACCTTCTTTTGACTTGAAGGTGGTCTTCCATACATCTATTTGTTCTATTTGGACCTGGTGGTAGCCATAATTCAGATCAATCTTACAGAAGTATTTGTCCCCTGTGAGTTGATCAAAGAGGTCGTCAATTCAGGGAATTGGTTATCGGTTTCAGACTACGATTTTATTCAGGGCCTTGTAATCAATGCAGAGTCGCAAGGTCCTATCTTTCTTCTGCACCAAAAAAATTTGGATCCCACCAGATGATGAGCTGGGATGTATGTGCCCCTTGTGGATCAGTTCTTGGATCTACCTCTTGATCTCCTCATTTTCTAACAAAGAGCAACGCTAGACTGGCCCATTGGGTAGTGGTGCTCCTAGGGTCAGATCGATGGGATGCTTGACCTGGCAGTGCATAGGTACCCCGGTAGGAGAGGAGAAGATATTTGAGTATTCTTCCATGAACTTATCCACTTTATTTTATTGTATGGAGAGATATTTCATGGAGGTCGTAGATGTGGATGTGATTTTTCTCTCACGCTAAGAGCGAATCATGAAGAAGAAAAATTTTATGGTCTGAGAGATGACCTTCCTACATTGCTTAGCAGAGATCAAGGAAATAACACTAGGAGGGACTGTGTTGCGTATCCTCTACATTTTCCTCTTCAAAGTAATAATAAGACTACAAGGCCTAGACTCATATAGAAAATGATGTTTCCATAAATAAGGTTGACCCAAGAGAACATTACAAACTTCTAGAGGAGAAACATCACACAAAACCTTGTCTTTGAAGGGCTTGATGTCATATGACAGCCAGCACTATTGGTTGACACGGAGATCGCTTCCTTGGCGGAACCATTCAATGGTGTAGGGTTGTGGGTGCATCGTTGTCAACAGGGCCAACCACTTGACAACCTTTGCTGAGATGAGGCTCTTTTGGCTACCTCTATCAACGATGAAGTGCAGTGGGGTGCCTTTTACCCACATATGTGAATGGAAGAGGTGCTCTCCTTCTTCTGGCTCATCTGGTTCACTAGGATGGAGCTTGGTGGTAACAATGGTGGAATTGGGTTCCATGTCAGTGATCTATATTCAAATTTCTAGTTCTGACTCAGAGTCAGAACCTGCATCTAATTTAGAGGGTTTCACTTTAGCCACCAGTGACTACTTTGAGCGGAAGTCAACAGTGTTATGCCAAGGGCTCTTATGGAAGTCACACCACTTACCTGTATCTTTCTTTGTCTTTTCAATATTCTTCTTTTCTTGCAGCTTGGACCGGTTGTCCTGATATTGTCCCTATTTTCTCTGTCCTTTTTTCTATGGGTTGGGGCTGTTGTTTCCTAGATTTTTCTCTGAGGGGTTCCTAGGCCCAAGTTGTCATGTATTTTGATTGAGCTTCTACTCGATTTTGACAGCATATCAGTAGGCCATGCCAAGGACGAGATGTCCAAAAATTCCATTTTGGTCTGGATGTATCTATGCAGAGAACTATGATACTTGAGCACTAGATATCTCTCTGAATCTCTGATACCCAACTTGGTGCGCAAGGTATGGAATATATTTGTGAACTTTGGCACGTCTTGATCTCTTTCTTGCCTCAGTGTGGTCCATTTGGTATACAAGTCATCATAACTTCTGACAGGGTAGTGTTTTTTCTTAATAGCATCCCTGAAGGATTACCAGGTGGTCGTGACTGTAAATAATGAGGGTTCCTCTATTTCCTTTTGCTCACAGAAAGTTTCCCACCAATATTTGACATGGGGAATGACCTTGAGGAGTGAAAAAGTAATATTTTCTCTATTTGAAAAGTTATGGACAGAAAAATACCCTTCTAGTAGATTCAACCACTTTTCTACAACATATGCGTCTATCTTACCTTAAAATATAGGAATATCAAAGTTGATTTGTACCTTGAAGGGGGCGGCGTCTCTACTCGAGGAAGATGCATCACTTGTTGGTAGTCATCGAAGGATTTACACGAAATTGTCCATTATCTCATTCCTCTGTTGAATGAGGGATTCCTCAAGCAACATTTTGAAAGGATCTCCTGTCCCATCATATTTCTTTTATCCTACCATGATAGGTCGCTTGGGCATGCAAGAGATTTTGTCCTCAAGAGAAACAATATCGAGACTCAAATATTTGTACCCTGGCCTCGTTGGGGACATGCATTAAGATGACAAGGAGAAAACCACTATGATACCGCTGATCCATATTTTATGAGTAGGATGAAATGAATATAGATTAGTAAAGTATGCTTAACATATAATAACAGAGATACAGTAAAACTGGTTTTCTATTCAATAAGCAAATAAGTTGAAACTGTAAATGCAGTGGAAAACAAGCTTGTTGGAATGGTGGCGACTTATCTCTAAGAAGAGATTCATTTGCAAGAAGATGATTACAATGAGGATTTGAAGGAATTTTTACAATAAAAAATAATTTAAAAAACCCTGTACATCCAAAAACCTAACCCTAGGAGATGAAGTGCCAAAAGTCAAGTGGGCCCCGTTTGGGTAAGTTAGTACATCAACTTCTCGGGGTCGTAACATTTCCATACTATCTCTGTTTTACAGGATATATCGTTGGAAAGGTATCGTCGAGTAGATTCATTTTGGGGGATCAATCAAAGCCTTTGGATATCATTGAGAAACTCAATACCGAAAAACCTTCATTTAGGCCCTCAAAATGGCCCCGGAAGTTTAAAACTGCTAAAAATAGTAAATTGCCAAAATTGCTAGAAAATTGTTTTGAGGGAGTTGGAAAAGGTGGGTGGCCACCAATATCCACTTGTATCAAATATGTCCTAAACATCTCATGAATTTTTATGGTAATAATTTGGTCCATGAAGTTGACATGATGGATGTTGGAGGTTGGTTGGTTATTTTTTAAGTTTTCCTTGCATTTAAGAGATTGTTGAGTACATAAGGGAGAAGTGGTCTAGGATTATGTTCCTTTATATTCACATGGGTTTAAAATTCATTTGGAGTACCTAGTATAGGGTAAGTTTGGTACTTTGAGAGAGTATCTTGTTGCAGTGGTGAACCCCTTCCTCGTAAAGAGGGAGTGTCATCTTACTTGGTTGGCCCAAATTGTTCAACATTTTGTTGTAGCATGTTGAAAAATAATTGCTTCGTTGGAGAGATATTGCACCATTATGAATAGAGATTGATTGGCTCAAGAAGAGGATGAAACACTTGTTCCTTATGGAGCCTGATTATCTTCCTAATTCAGAGGTATTTTCTTTTAGCTGTGTTGATACCCCATGAAGACTTTACACCCTGGAAGAATGTACACTCCTCCACATGAGGGAGTGTAGAGGGGGGTTACCCCTATGTGGGGTCCGGGGGATATTGTTCCTTAGTGAGGGTTCAGGGGTGAATCCCCCAAAGAAAAAATTGCCTTGTAAATGTATATTGTAATTTCATTGTAAATCTGGGTCGTTCATTATAAGGTCACAGATCTAATGATAAAAGTTATGTTAGGGTTTTCTTCCCTAGAAGGAAACCCTATTTTATGAGGGAAATGTATTGTGGCTATGCATCATTGTGAATATTGTATTCCGAGAGACGAGACTATGAGAGAAATAAGAGGAAGTTATAGTGGGTTTGTTGTAGGTTGTATCCCTTCATTTGTTGGATAATAATAAAGGAAGGACCTGGCAATTTCTCTGGCGGAAGTAGCCCACACTAGGTGAACCACGTATATATGTGTCTCTATTCTATTGTGTATCTTCTATGTTTTATTTCTGCATTTGTTTTATTTTATTGCTCTGCGATCCTATATTTATAACAACACTTGGGGTGAGAGAGTCTCATGCATGGCACAACTTGATTGGCACATTTTGTAGCCATGGACTCAGTGCAACATACATGATGCAACCTACATGCATCCAAAATTACTTACCTTATTTCATGTGCACAATAAAGAGGATAGGGGAGTGTAGGAAAAATAGAAAGAGTGTCTTGGAGGGCATGCAACATAAGTAGATAATGGTAGAGAGCACATGCATGTTACAAATAGTTTCTAGTTTACTTATTTCCATAACTAGAAAGTTGTTTTCTATATTTGATTAAGTATTTGTTGTTAATTTACTCATGCAGGTTGGGCGCTCTATTCTAGACAGGAATAGGGTTAGGGTTGGACACAGTGAACCAAGGTGCTTAAAATAGTCTTATTCAACAATGAGGTTATAATTTTGATGAAAGATGACAACTTCACAAAATCATTTCAAGCATTTACTGCTTTATCTGAATCTTTAGTGTTGTTTATCTTGTCTCTGAGGCTCAATCCCTTTATCAAATTTTATTGTCATCATAATAATTTATTGAAGATTTAAATTTTGAGCTTCAAAACATACAAGAATTTTCATCAGTCGAGAGGAGAAGAGAAATTCAACTTGAGGAAGATGCAGGATGGAAACTAGAAAAAAAAATTACAAGATAGAATGAGATGTTGATACAATCAAAATAAAATTTCAATAATATCCACAAGAAATTTACTTATTTACAAGGAAAACTCAATAATTCTCAAAGAAATGAGAAATAGGCTCTCCCTATTGTTCAAAGTTTAAATTTGAATTAACAGTGGTAAAGGAGGAAGTAGATGGAAACTGGATGGATTGGTTTTAACTGGATGATATATCCTATTAATCTTCTCCTTTAATTGCATGGAAAGCATGCTTGGACTTTTTATGTATGTCCTAATAAAAACAAAATTTTAAAACGAAAATATTCACAACAAAAATAGACTACAATCCCTAGATTGACAACTTATTATTGCAACATAACTGGATTTTTCTTTAACCATGCTGGTATTTGATATAAATACTATAACTACAAAGAAAGAGTTATTTTTTAAACCATTTGGTAACACACAATGAAGGCTCTAGATAAACAAACACACAAAGGAAGTCTTGTATATCAACAAAAATGTGAAGGTCAGTGTGTTACCTCCAAAATCTACACCAAAAGATTTCTTCTAAGTTCTTTGTGTAACCATTTTCTTATGTTTCCCAATCCTTGGTGATTTTCTTCAAGTCTTCTAATCTATATTGGGAATAAACCTATCAACGTAAGAAAGAATTCAAATGTATAAAATATTAAAACACTCAAGAAATAATAAAATTAGGAAATATGAGGTCCCATTCAAGGTACTTGAAACATATTCAAATTAAATAGTCATTAAAATTATTTGGATAACATACCTCCCCTGATCGTAGCTCATCCATCATTATGTTTGTCTAATACATGCAGTGCCAAATCATTCATCCTCCATAAATATTTATAAAATGAATAAAACTCATATTGGTATCATTATTTACTCTGATATGCATTTTTTATGAGAATGTTAGAACATACCTTGGAAATGCTTCCAAGCACCTTATAAGCCTTGTTTTTGGATTAGCCCCTCATCATCCTAAATTCAAACATGGATTTACTCGATGAGAACAAACTAAAAATGCAATAGATATATAACTAAATAGAACTCTTGAATAATCTCCTCTTGGTTTAGAGAATAATTTATTGGAGTAGTATAATCTTGGAGAAAACCTCCCTCAATCTGAAGGAGCAACAACGAAGTCAACATTGACTATGTTGTTGCTCCGTTGGATTGAGGGAGGTTTTCTCCAAGATTAAATGGCTCCAATAAATTATTCTCTATTGAACAAAGCCAACCAGGTGAAGCTGGAAGGTCCTACGGTCTCTACCACACCCCCCCCCCCTCCTTCCCCCCTCACATCACTCTCAATTCCCCAATACCCAATCTATATTATACTAGAAAATATGCATTAAAAATATTCAAAATTGATAAAAAGGGATTTTAAAGCTAAGATAAAATAAGTGCAAAGTTGTTTGATTTCCTTTTTATTTGAACATAAGTACTACAAATTAATAGAATTGGATTTGTTTTATATATCTATCCATATTTTACTAACCATATGTATTTCATATTTTACTAACCTAAGTATTAGAAAGTATGCAATAACTCATTCAAAGGCAATGCAACAAAAAGTATGCAAGAACTCATTCAAAGGCATATGTCATAAAAATAGTATTTTATAAATGAGGTTTATCATCAAAAAAATGTTCCAAGTATAGTAGCTATATGTACACCGATATATCTTATAATAATACTATACATCATCATTTTTTAGGCCTCTTATATGCTTTCCAGTTCTTAATTAAATCATCAATATCCACATCTTCATTTTCAGTGGGCTCTTCAGCAGTTGATTGTTCTTGAGTCCTCTCATGTAGAGAACACCTGGTCTCATACTCATGGCGTGCAAGCCACTATGAGGGGGCATCGACTACAAAAAAAAAAATATTAAATTTATATAGCCAATTTTTAAATATCATTGAAGTAGTTCAGTAATATTAAAAAAAACATATGCAATGTAATTATTTACCTGATGCCATAGTTGGCACTGTTGGAATGGTTTCCATGTACTCCTCTTCAAGAGGAGGAGACTCAATTATGACATTCTCTACCATTTAAACCACAAAATTGATAAGGAGACAATCGTAAATGTGTAAGTAAAAAAAATTACAAGTACAAAATTTATAACTACGAAATTATTAAGTATATGATTAATATACAACCATATTATCTTCATGGAAATCAGGCGTAGGAACATCATGAGGTTGCACCCCACTAGAATGGGGATGCTTGAGAGAACCATGTTGTGGTAGCACTGTACTATCAATGCACTACTCTCCAATGCTAATGAGCTCATTGATAGTGTTTCTCCCTAGATTAAAACAAAGTAACACATTAAATTTATGGACGATATCAAACATGAATGTATTTTATAAGTAATGAAAGGTTAATGTGGATTTATTTTTATTTACCTTATCCTACAAACTGGATCTTGGGATCTTCCCCATTCTTTTTCGATGTTCGATGACAACTTGATAGTCGTCCATGTAACCAATCTGGAGGTATTCCTATATGGTTTCAATTCTGAAGTTGTCTCCCTACATTGCATAAGAGTATGTATTTTTAATGTTTTTGGTTTCAATTACCTAAAAGTTGAAAGGTGATACAAATAATATTGTTAAGATGTTTGGATACCTACAATTTGTGACTATAACTTCATATATCCTCCCTGGCCTAGCTTGTGTTAGCCATGTTTGGAAATCCTTTCTTTGGTTTCCTTTGAAGTGTCAGGAACCCTATCATCAAAAGTTTCAAGTATGTTATATACCACACTTTTATTTAGATATAAAAAAAATTAAGGTATTGAATTCAAAATGTAATATACCTTGGGGTACCAGTTAGTGTTTTTCCTTCTTTTCTCAATCTTTTTCCCTTTGCATCCTCAATGAGCACCTTCCACTCCCTCTCTGGAACCGTGAGAGGATGATCATACCTAGGGTTATTTTGCAAGTGAACCCTATACACATCTCATGTGTATTTTAAATATTAGCTAGCTAAGGAAGTGGTTGCACTTTTATTGAAGGTGTCTACTCCAAAGAGGCCTTCAAGATAATTCTTTTTTGAGGTTGGAATTCTTGGAATTCCACCTCATGCATATGTTTGGCCCAAAAACTAGTAATGCCTTGGTATCCAAGTGCCTATAAAAATGGTTGTTTCCTACCTGAAAAAAGACATGATAATAATCTAGATGATTTATGTTAGAGATAGACAACATGAAATAGTTAAAATATTAAAAGCTACTTGTGAGTATTATTTTATTTATTTGAATTCCTTCATCGTTGAACATAAATGTGCATGGAAGTGTCCCCGTGCTAGTAACACATCTCACTCCAAGAAATACCACCATATAATCCACATCATCAGGCTCATTTGTGTCACCACCTCTAGAGGGGTGTGTGTCATGGGTCCCATATAAAGGTGTGGAAGGTGGAGAAATAAATATCCTGCCATGTATATGAGGGTCCATGTCAGGAATCTATGGCATATGTGTAGTGCCACTACTACTAACATCGAGCTGAACAGGCTCCAAATACATCTATATAAGAAAGAAAAGGTTTTTTTTTTTTTTTTTAGATAATGTAAAAGTTAAAAAACAAAATTTCATAATTCAACTTATGACATAAAAAAATCACTTTAAATTATGGTTATTACCTTATATGTCCTAAGTTGTATCATAATGATTTTGATCCTTTATTTGACCTTAGGAGTTTGATCTGCAAGGTATAACAATGGAGCAAGTTTTGTGTTCACTTTAATGACCTTTTTTTGTATTATTACCATCGGGTTGGGGAATGAATACAAATCCTCCTCATCAGGAAAATCATGAGCATCATGGTCTGAAGACTACATATTTCAACAAAATAAATTTTCTTTCAGTTATATACACAAATAAAGTAATTGATCTCCACACAAATAAAATTATATAAACTAATAATAAAAAATCATGTAGAATGTAAGTCAAAATTGTTAATAATATACATGTTCTACATTTGTGATGCAGGAGCATCGCTCCACCTCAGCATGCGCCAACTATATTTCATGCATGGTGCGCATTCAAGGAAGGAGAGGCGTCTTCCTCTCATTTTTCCTCGAGAATCCAAGACGAGATCCAGGTATTTATTAAAGACAAGCTGGAAGGAGAAAAATCATTCTTTTGCACAAGTTGGAGATAAGGTCACCATTAATAAGATGACGAAAAAATGGATATGCATCCGATTTGTATCAGATAGCCATCATTGTAATTTTCCCTTTCGAGAGGGATTAGGTCTGGTGATTTGACACCACTAGTTTATCTTGCGAGGGAAGCTCACAGAGCTCCTCTTGTATAAATATTTATATTGTAATAAAAGTAGAGGTTAGACGATAGGGAGTCGAAATACAAAGAGTCGAGACTCAGTTGTATCTCGGACTCCACCATTGTAATTTGGAATTCCACCATTAATAGAAAATGAAAGTTTTTCCTGTTTTACATTTTTGTTTAATGGATGTTGTGTTCTAAATTTCTTTTACATGTTTTTGAATTGTAGATTAATCTTATAAATCATCTGCAAGGATTGAGATACTGTTTTCTACCCACAAGTGTGTTAAGTTAATTTTGTTTCTCTAGGCTAAGTGCAAGGAATGCGCGATAGAGATTGGAAACTCTGTAAGCCAACAGAAGGTGTGTGCATCTAAACTCAGCGAAGTCAAAAGAGAAGCTGCCAGGAGGGCATACCAGATTAATTTATAGACTTAGGGAGAAATTTCAAGGTGGTTAAGTCCCTTGAAAATAAAGACTGTGTGGAGAGAAGCACAACCTAGAGTTACTAAACACTATGGAATACTCTACCAGGAGGGCATCGATCTTGTGTGATAATTCACAGAAGAAACACGAGTGAAGGTGTTGAATAATCCCATAATTGTTGAATATTCTGGTGAAGGAAGGATTTGCAAGAAGTGCAATGACAAAGGAAAGGAGATGCCTTAAACCTTTCCATAAGGTTGAGGGAGAATCCGTCTAAGAACTAAGTTGAGTGCAAGGAGTGTGCCTAAGGTGTTGTGAGTTCACATTATAATCTCAAGAAGAAAAGAGAGAAAATGCCAGGAGGGCATGAGAAACTCGCAAAGGAACTTGGAACCTTGGAGGTTTTCAAGTCAAGAAAAGTCGCAGGAGAGTTGCACAGATTTCTACAAGGATTGTAGGAAGCCTTCAAGAACAACCTAAGTCTTGAAAGAGAAATTGTGGTAAGTGTGAAAATGAGTCGAGGACTTGTCAAAGTCCTGAAGATGGAGAAGTCACCCATTTTCGAGGAGTAGACATGTGGCAGAAGATTGAGAAGTTTGAGAGAAGGAACTTCGAAAAGTTTGCGAAAGTGAACAAGGATCTTCGTGAAGTCATGAAGAGCGATTTCAAATACAGGTCATTGGATCTAGAAGGACGCATGGAAAAGGATCAATGCATCACTGATTCACAATCAGAAGAAGTAGATTCGAGATCAGATAGGTCTCGAGAAGTCTAAACTCATGATTTGACCACATCCATTGATCGTGGGAGGAACATGGACCGTAGATCTAGTCCTGAAGAGTTTGTCGATTTGAGAATCGGGGAAAGAGGAAAGTAGCTCATGAAAGTCCCAAAGTGTAGGGTTCTGAAGGGAGTTGGCCCACAGTCATATCCCATGGTCACATCAAGGGAGGATCTTAGCATTAAGAGATAAGGATGTCGGCGTAAGTACTTAAAGCGCTAAGAAGAGGGTCCACAGGTTCCACATCGCAGGTGTCAAGGGATTGAAAAAGGGCCTGTATCAAGTGAAGATCGGATCCATAAGGAACCCGATGAGTCATTCAAATCGACAACTTGAACGATCCTAGATGGGGAGGTCATGCATCCCCGTTAAGGAGAAGGAGGGGTGGGGTTTGCACCAGAGTAGCATCAGAGCTTTGATTTCGTCAGAAAAGTGTGGGTGAAGAGAGATGAATCAGATAGTCTAATACTAGAGTGGTATCAAAGAAACGTTTCATCTTTAGATTTTAGGTGAAAGAGAAACTAAATATTCTCTCAGTTGCAGAGTGAGCAGCAGACTTTCCAGGAGGGAAGGAAGAAGGTGAATATGGCCACTAACAGTCATAAGAATGAATGAGGATAAGTCCATTTGTAGAAGAACAAGGCAGAGATGGAAAAGGAGATCAGTGAAATTCGAGCACAAATGGAGGAGCATGCATTCAAGATACAACAGGAGTAAAAGGTACATTAGAGGTATGAATGGCCTTTGAGGAGGATAGCCAAATGGACTATTTATAATTTGTTGGCTAGGAGGCAGCAACAAATGTTAAAGAGATGGTTGAGGCATGCTGAAAACCTTGGTCATAAGGGAAATATATCTTGCAGGAATCTCATAGATTGTTAGGTGGGCAATGAGAGTGGATCAGTGGATCTCATAAAATGTGAGGTGGGTAGAAGAGACATCCTAGATTTCCAGGTGGGCAAGGGAGAAGAGGTGATATCAATTGAGAGTTCATTTATAGATGAATAGGAGGCAGGAGAGAGACCTCACTCAGATAGAGATTCATGTGAAACTGTGAGTCGTATAAATGAATATGATGAGAATTTCTAAAATTTTGTCAAAAAGAAGGAGGATCAAAGGACTATTCTGATCATTGGGGGAGTTGAGTGTTGGAAAATGTTTAACAGGCAGCATATGCTTGTCATTGATGGAAAGTACAGCAGTGATGATGGCTTGAGTAAAACAGCAATGATCGACAGGAAAATAGAAGATAAGTGCAGGAATATCGAATGATTGAAGGCAATGAAACATTGATAAAATGATCGAAGGCCCAAGAAGCATTTCTTATCGTTGGATCTCATTCAAAATTCCTGAAAGAAAAAGGGTTGTCAGATCAAAATATAGACAAGAAGAGCATTGAACTGGAGGACATATCTCAGACATTAGATCCAAGCGCAGGACTAGACCATCATTGGATCAAGGAGAACCTGCACACCTTTTAAAGTATAACAAGGAGAAGCAGGCGTAATCGTGATATGCAAAATCGCAACTTAATCTGAGCCGTTAAATCGAGGTTGAATCTGGACCATTGATCCCAGTCGATGTCATAGTTTTGAGGATCACGAGTTGAACATGTGAAAGATTATTAACATCAAGAATGTTGATTTCGTGATATGTGAAATTGTGATTCAATCGCAGCCGTAGAATCAAGCTCAAATCTAGACCGTTGATCTAACTCCATATCGGAGTTTTGGGGATCGCAACATGGAGAGGCAAGTAAACAATGCAACAAGAATTCCGATATCGCGATATGATAAATTGCGATTCAATCACAGCCATTGAATCAAGCTCTGATTAGGACCATTCATCCCATGCCATTTCGGGGTATCAGGGATCACAACTTGGAGAGTCGAGATGTCTCATCTCCAAACTCAAGAAATGCAAAATCGTGAAAGCGCCTTATGCATAAGGCTATGGTCATAGACCATGGTCACGAGAAGGGAAGGAATCAGTCCAGATAAGCTCCATTTCGGGGTTTCGGAGATCGTGACTTGGAAAGTCGAGATGCCTCATCTCCAGATCCACGAAACGCGAATTCGCGAAAATCACTTTTTGCATAGGCGCTTGGTTATGACCATAACCATATTGGGGAAGGAGCTAGTGCAAAAAAATTTTGTATCGAAACTTCGGAGATGACAAAATGAAGTGTCGAGACACTCAGCATAGAATTGTCGAATGCCAAAATGTCAAAATGAATGCAAGATCCCATGGAATCAATCCAATGGTGCAGGTGAATTTGAAAAATATCGAGGGATATTGTTGCACGACACAGTGAAACTGCTAGAAACCATTGATGGTTTCTACCAGAGGATGCGAAGAGACTTCGGTGTGATTTCTAGAAGAGCTTAAGAGTCACATGGAATCTTCCATTGGAATAAATATGATTCGTGGAGGAAATTGACAACTGGATAAGGGTTTGAGCTCATAACTAAAACAGAAAGGATGAGCTCGATTGTAACAGAGAAGACGAAGAGTCTCAACTACCAGAGAGAAAAAGGAATCTTGGCTTAACACCTAGTGATGATAGACACAGGGGTTGAACTGCCAGAGAAGTTGAAGAGTCGTGATGATGATCACGCAGAGCACTTGAGATGTGGAGGAGATTGGTGCAGTATGTGCATGCAGAATGGCGAATATTGCATGCACAAGATGCATAGAAGCTATACATATACATGGTGCAGAGAAGAGAAGGGGTTGTTGTTGCTGTTGGAGTTTGTTGTGGTTGTTGTTGGTGAAGGTGATTCATGTGTGAAGAAGGAGCAGAGTGCAGTAGCTGAAATGAACAGAAGAGGAACTGTGTAGTGAATGGGCATGGCGCACAGAGCATAAAAAGAAGAAGAACAGACAGCGTAAGTCATTTGTGCAGAAAGGCAATGAGGCAGACCGAGCAACGAAAAGCAGCAGAATAGTGATGAGTATGGTAAGCCATTGTTGAACATCATATCACTGTAATAAGTTTCAGTAGCAAAGATTTATATTTCAGGGTGGAAGGGAGGTGCTAGGGAGGACTGTTGTCCTCATAGGTTCTAGTGGGTGCTTTAACACAGGGAGTTGTAGCTTCCATCTGGTTGCAGCCAGAGAAACCAGGGTGGCAGGGTGGTGTAAGGGAGAAATCTTGTTCTCTGTTATACAGTTTGGTGCCTGTATGTTTGGAAGTTGGTGCTTCCATCTAGTTGGTGCTGGAAACACTCAGGGAGTTGGTGCTTCCTTCTAGTTGGTGCTAAAGAAACCAGAGAGTTGGTGCTTCCTTCTAGTTGGTGCTAGAAAAACCAGGGAGTTGGTGCTTCCTTCTAGTTGGTGCTAGAGAAACCAGGGAGTTGGTGCTTCCTTCTAGTGGGTGCTAGAGAAA
>JZKD02S1239909.1:41671-65149 GCA_000966675.3 Picea glauca
ATGATAATGTAAAGAATGTAACTATTACTTATCATATAAAGAAAAAGAGGTTTTTACCCTGTATGGGTTTCCTCGGGAAATATTTGTCTCTGTGTTTCTCATATATGTGTGACTAGTGTTGAATGTGCCATTGTTTATTTCCTTGCATTAATGTGATCATCATTCAATGTTTCTGCAAAGAGTTTAAAAGAAGCATAATTGTTTAAGCACGGTAACAACTAATTCACCCCCGCCCCTCTCAGTTGTCCAACATTGAGATATTCCTACCAAGCGGTCAAGGATAGGCTATAAAAGATGTTGCATATGCGACAGGAAGATATCCAGTAGAGACTGTCATAGAGGAAGAGGACTAGATATTGATGTTTGTCCCAATGGGAGAATGCCTCGTTGAGTCAGTCACTCAATGGGAACTGGAGTTAAAAGAACTGGAAGATTGGTTGGGAAATCTAGAACCAGAAGGTGGATGCCGAGAAATAGCCATTCTGGAGGAGATACACCAGCACCAATCATTGCTGGAGGGAGCTAAAAGGGAAAAAACCGAAGGAATAGTAGGAGTGAATCTTTTAGGAGAAGTGGTAGATGAATAGAAGTTTAGTGACAAGGAGCCTGCAAGAATGAAGACTGCAGCAGAGTGGCAAGCTCAGGCCACAAAGGAAGAATATGTCTTTGGAATTCAATGTGATTTCCCCATTAACAAGGAACAAGTGCAGCGAGCTAGACTACAACAGAAGAACCAACCGATCGAGCAGTTCGACAAGGTGATCGAGGAGATCAGGGATTTGATTTCGAGGTCAACAACAAAATCAGTCAACACGAGGAAGATGGATGAAAGGAAACCTACACAAGAAGCAGGGAAGATGCAAGAGAAGAGGCAGCGGAGCAGAGGAGCCAAGAGACAGCTCCAAGAGAAAGTTTGGGATCCAGGTGGATTTCAACCACATTGGAAAGTTCATGAGTAGGAGATCATGATTTTTTCCACCATGGAGTATGTGTTACACATCAAAATTACTCACTTTGATAGTGTCGCAAGTGTTATCATTACAAAGGTTGCAAGTGCCGCATTTTTCTCACAAGGTTGCAAGTGTCGCATGTTGCTCACAAGTGTCGCAAGTGTTAGGGAAGCATACTTCCATGATGCCTATGTCATGCCTATAACGACATGAAAAGGACACTAGAAACACCTCAAACATTTGATTTGGAAGAGGAGAAATGAGTCAGCAGGCTTGCAAACCTTTTACCATCTGAAAGCACCTCAAAAACTGAGTTTTTGGAGGGGAGCGCTTCCCCTTACACTATCTCGGAGCACCGGCGCTCCCCCTTACACTATCAGGGAGTGTTATAAATCTCCCCGGGCCCTTTTGAGGGAGCGCTAGAACACTCTGATGGCCCTTTTGAGGGAGCGCTACCTATTATGGGTAGTTGTTAAGTTGTTGAGATGAATGGGGGAAGCATCTTTTCATTCTTAGAAGGAAGTTGAGTTTGAATCCCTAGTCCAGCCATGATCTTAGGGAAGATCCTCAACTGAAGGAGGAAAATCCTCACCTTCCCCAAGGATATCTCAAGATTGTTGAACCTATCCAAGGCTATATAAGCAAGCTTTATAATGCTGAAAGAGGAATGGAAATGGAGAATCACACCAAACTTATGATCTCATAAGTGGTGCTGGAACAGAGCTGATTCGGAAGAATTGCTAGCATGAAACCTATGATCTCATAGGAAACACACAGTCAGCCAAAGGAGAGTGATCAGGGAAGCTGTTGTTATCCAGTTTGTGGATCTTTCAGGAAAGGGTTAGACGAAGGGGACTTGACGAAGATGTCGCATTCGCTTCTACGATTATAAGTACTGCTATCGTTATTCTCATTAATATGACACGCTTGGCCTATTTCTTTCTAGTTTGTGTCTAATGTTACATGAACTTATCATTGATAGATAGATCTATTTTCAAGCTAATATCAATAGAGTAGGAATTGGTCGTATCGTGTTTGTCTACAGGACTTAGCGAGGAGCAAAGGATCAAAGCTCAACTCAGAGCATGTAGGGACAAACGTTGATAAAGAGGTACTTTTGTTCTCCTTCCTTCTCATGTGTTAGTTTGTATAGATTTGAAAGGAAGTCAGTGTCCACGTTAAGCATTTTCTGTCTTAGACTTAGGGTAAAGCTCTTTGAGGCAATCTACCTATCTGTAGGGAGATTTTCCTACAACAGTATGATGCAAGAGCATCTCTCCACCTCAGCATGCGCCAGTCATATTTCACGCATGGTGTGCATTCAAGGAAGGAAAGTTTTTGTGCTTTCATTTTTCCTCGAGAATCCAAGACGAGATCCAGGGATTTATTGAAGACAAGATGGGAGGAAAAAAATCATGCTTTCTCACAAGCTGGAGATAAGGTCACCATTAATAGGCTGACGCAAAAATGGATCTGCATCTGATTTGGAGTAGATATCCATCATTGTAATTTTCCCTTTCGAGAGGCATTAGGAATGGTGATTTGACACCACTAGTTTATCTTGCGAGGGAATCTCATAGAGCCCCTCTTGTATAAATATTTTTATTTTAATAAAAGTAGATGTTAGACGATAGGGATTTGAAATACAAAGAGTCAGGACTCAGTTGTAGCTCGGAATCCACCATTGTAATTTGGCATTCCACCATTAACAGAAAATGACAGTTTTTCCTGTTTTACATTTTTGTTCAATGGATGTTTTGTTGTGAATGTATTTTACATGTTTGTGAATTGTAGATGAATGTTAGAAATCTTCTATAGAGATAGAGATATTGTTTTCTATTCATGAGTGTGTTAAGTTAAGTTTGGTTCTCTAGTCTAAGTGTAAGGAGTGCATGACAGAGATTGGAAACTTTGTAAGCTAATGCAAGGAGTGCATATCTGAACTCAGCAGAGTCAGAAGAGAAGATGAAAAGAGGGAATACCATATTTATTTATAGATTGAGGGAGAAATTTCAAGGAGGTTAAGTCCCTTGAAAATAAAGACTATGTGGAGAGAAGCACAACCCAGAGTTACTGAACTCTCTGGAATACTTTGCCAGGAGGGCATCGATCTTGCGTGATAATTCGTAGGAGAAACATGAGTGAAGGTGTTGAAGAATCCTTGAATTGTTGAATATTCTGGTGAAGGAAGGATTTGCAAGAAGTGCAACGACAAAGGAAAGGATTTTCCTTAAACCTTTCCATAAGGTCGAGGGAGAACTTGTCGAAGAACTAAGTCGAGCGCAAGGAGTGAACCTAAGGTGTTGTGAGTTCACCTTATAATCTTAGGAAGCAAGGAGAGAAAATGCTAGGAGGGCATGTGAAACTCGCAAAGGAACTTGGAACATTGGAGGTTTTCAATCTGAGCAAAGTCACAAGAGAGTTGCACAGATTTCTACAAGTATTGCAGGAAGCCTTCGAGAATAGCCTAAGTCTCGAAAGATAAATTGTGCTAAGTGTGAAAAGGATTCTAGGACTTGCCAAAGCCTCGAAGATGGAGAAGTCACACATTGTCGAGGAGTAGATAGCTGGCAAAAGATCAAGAAGTTCAGGAGAAGGAACTTTGGAAGGTTTGCAAAAGCGAACAAGGATCTTCGCGAAGTCGCGAAGAGTGATTTCAAATCCAGGACATTGGATCTGGAAGGACGTGTGTCAAAGAATCAGCACGTCATTGATCAACGATCAGAAGAAGTAGAGTCAAGAGGAGACAGGACTCGCGAAGTCTGAACTCGTGATTTGATCACAACCATTGATCATGGGAAGAACGTGGACCGTAGATATGGTCTCGAAGAGTTCACCAATTCAAAAATTAGGGAAAGGAGAAAGCAGCTCACGAAAGTCCCTAAGTGTGGGGTCGTGAAGGGAGTTGGCCCACATTCATAGCCTGTGGTCACATCAAGGGAGGAGCTTAGCATCGAGAGCTAAGGAAGTCAGCGTAAGAGTTGGTGTAAGAGATGAAAGTGCTAAGAAGAGGGTCCGTAGGTCCCACATCGCAGGTGTCGAGGGATTGAAAAAGGGCCTATGCCAAGTCAAGATTGGATCCATCAGGAGACCGATGAGTCATTTGAATCAATGACTTGAAGGATGCTAGACTGAGAGGTCATGTAGCCCCATTAAGAAGAAGGAGGGGTGGATTTTGTGTCAGGATAGCCTTTTTCCATGATCATCCTGCCACATTATAATATAATTAGAACCTCGAAATATTTTAAAATTTGTTAAAGATAAAAAAAAAATGATTTCCACACAAATAAAATTATATAAACAAATAATACAATTCACATTAAATGTAAATCGGAATTGTTAATCGTTTACATGTTAAAGACAAAATTCAAATATAATGCAATAAATAAAGTTTGCTTAAATAGGTGTTGCATAAGTACCTACACACTATTATTCAATGTATCTATTCGATTCAAATGGTAATCCACTAATAAATCTTCCCCAAGATCTATCTTTTTTATTGTGAACATGACTACCTAATTCCCTTCGCGTCCCTCATATATTCAATTCGAATTCTTGTTTGTTGTTCTGGGTCATGTGTTGTTTATAAACCATGTGATATTGTTGGAAGCTTTAGGCCTTCCATCAATATAGATAGTCTCTCCCTTATTTTTATCGTTGTTTATTAATTGTATATAATTTTCATTGAGTGCATATCTCTGCATACTTCGCATGTACCAGACCAAATGCATCCAATCTCTATAATATTAACATGGTCGGACATAGTCCATCAATTTATTTATTGTATTGTATTTTACAATTATTCCATCCATGAAAAATAGCCCCAAGCCATGCAAGGAGGATGGTCCAATGTGATACGTCATATTGTTGACAATGAAGTCAGTGTCCAACGAAAGTAGTTCCTTAGGTACCCATTGTTTCACCAAATGATTATACCTGAGTGGAACCTCTATGTCTCATATGCTTTCATCATCATAAGAGCATGATCCTCCTTCGGTAAGAAAAAATTCCATGCTTCTACAAAATTTTCTTCTCACCTTTTCACCTCTGATCGTTGTTCACGCATCAAATCTACTAGATGCATTCGCATTTCCATCTATTTCTGATCCATATTTTATCAGCAGAACGAAATGACTACAGGTTATTACCAAATTCTTAACACAGAATAGCAGAGATACAGTAAAATTGGTTTTCTATTCAATAAGGAAATAAGATGAAACTGTAAAATGCAGCAGAAAACAAGCTTGTTGGAATGGTGGTGGCTTATCTCTGAGAAGAGATGTGACGGTGACGGTTGCGCTCATTCGCAAGAAGATGATTACAATGAGACTCTCAAGGCCTTTTTACAATAAACAAGAGTTTCAAAAACCCTAAACATCCAAAAACCTAACCCTAGGAGATGAAGCACCAAAATTCATGTGGGCCCCATTTGGGTAAGTCAGTACATCAACTTCCCGGGGTCGTAACTTTTGCATACGATCTCTATTTTAGGCGTATGATAGCCCATTGGAAAGATCTATCCGAGGAATACAACAGTTTCACAAAATTTCATAATGAAATTTTGTAGCTGCAACATACCCCAAAAAACATCGTTTAGGGCCTCAAAACGGCTCCAGAAGTTTAGGACCCGAAAAACTGCTAAAAATAGTAAATTATCAAAATTGCTAGAAAGTTGTATTGAGCCAGCTGGGAAAGGTTGGTGGCCACTGATATCCACCTAGATCATTCCTCCATTCTTATGAAGCAATGGTCTCCATTGCATTGAGTTCCCCCATCAGATGAGGAAATTTCTGTTGAATTTGGCCCCGGGTGAGCCACTTGCCTTGGTGAAGGAGTTGCCCTGCTTTGACGACTCAATAAAGATGGATCCTTTGTTTTCGAGTGCCCTTGATCTATGTGTCCACAATCTGATCATTGGATTCTTGTTGTATGTAGTTGGTGTTGAGCTCTATTGGTTTTAGTTGTTCTGCTACGTCTGAGGTGTGTAATAATGGTAGGAAATAAGGCCGAAGGAGGTCCACGTTGAACACTGGGTGCAGGCCAAGGAAAGGAGGAATGTTGAGAACAAAAGAATTATCCCCCATAGCCTTGGTGATGGTGTATGGCCCATATCAGAGTGGGCGAATCTTCCGATGGGGTCCTATAAGGCGTTCTTTCTACAAGTGCAACCAAACTTTGTCGCCCACCTGAAAATTATGTGGAACCCGATGTTGATCATGGTGCTACTTGTACTTGCCATTAGACTTCTATAGGATATCCTGAACATGTTGGCGGATGTGTTGGATCCTCTCAATGAATCGGGTGGCTTTTTCAACCTCAATTGGAGTAGGAGAGGATTCAGTCGAGGTGACCCCAAGGGGAAGTGCAACATCTATGGGACCCAATGGTTGGAATCCCAACCCCACCTGAAAGGGGCTGTGGCCGGTTGAGCTATGCAGGGCTCAGTTGTATCTATGTTGGACATAGGGAAGACTCTCATCCCATGTGTGAGGGTGCTTGGAATTATACATGTGCAAGATATGCACGATCATTCGATTTACAACCTCGGTTTGGCCATCTATCTGGGGGTGGAAGGCCGTGGATTTGGTGAGATTGGTGTCTAGCACTGACCAGAGGCTCGACCAAAATGTGCTAAGAAATTGACTATCCCGATCTGAGACAATGGTTTGTGGGATTCCAAAATGTACCCAGACTCATTCAAAGAAGAGCTTGGCAGTGGCTTCTGTTGTGATGCTCTTCTTGCAAGCAATCAGAATCACCATCCTAGAAAAGCGATCGACAACCACAAAAACACAATCATTTCCCTGCTTGGTGGATGGGAGGCCCGACATGTAGTCCATTGAGATGGATTCCCATGGTCTGTCAGGAGTAGGGAGAGGGGTGTATAGACCATGTTTCTTAGTGGTTGGTTTGGCAATTGCGCAAGCAATGCAAGACCTGATATACTTGTTGACCTCCTGTCGAAGTTTCGGCCAGTAGAAATGTTTTTGTAGCATCGCCACTGTCTTTTCAATGCCAAAGTGTCCTGCCACCCGGTTGTAGTGGGCTTCCTAGATCAGCTTCGCTCACTCACTTGAGGGAACACATATACGGCCCAGGCGACACAACAACCCATCCTGAAGATGGAAATTATCAACAACTACCTTTGCACCCAACATTTGGTAGGTGGTGGCGAAGTCTAGGTCTGTCTCATAGAGTTGGGCCATCCAGAGGTCTCATGGCCATAGGAGTCTAGCACTGTGGTGAGTGTCGCGATTGTTTGTCTATTGAGGAAATCAACGACACAGTTGGTGCTTCATGTTTTATACTTGATGTTGAGGTGGAATTGCTGCAAGTATGTGAACCACTTTTGATGGCGGTCATTCTGCAATTTTCCTTGTGTCTGCATGAATTGCAGTGGCTTATGATTAGTGTGGATGACTGTCTCCCTCCCAAGAATGTAATGTCTCCACTGGCGGCAATCTTGCACAATGGAGTACATTTATTTGTCATAAGTAGGGTACTTACAGACAGCATCTAATAGTGTCTCACTATGATAGGCCATGGGGTGGTCATGCTACATGAGAATGGCACCCACATCATACTCTGAAGCATTAGTCTCAATCTCAAAGGGATGCTATAGGTTTGGTAGTGAAAGTACTGGGGTTGAGAACAAGTGCTACTTCAAATCATCGAACGCTTGTTGTTGGGGCTGGTGCCATGCAAATTTCGCCTTACCACCACCCCTGGTTATTTGTATGAGGGCCCATGCAATATGGGAGAATCCCAACACAAACCTGCGGTAGAAATTGGCAAGGCCCAAGAAGCTCTGAATCTCTGTGAGTGTGGTTGGGGCTGGCCAGTCACGGATGACCTAGATCTTGGATGGGTCCACATGTACGCCATGTTGATCAATGATGTATCCTAGGTAATGACCCTGTCCATGCCAAAGGAGCATTTTTCCAAGTTGGCATATAGCTTGTGTTGTCGCAGGGTGTGCAAAACCTATTGAATATGTTGCAAGTGTTCGGCCCAGGTCTTGTTGTAAATGGGAATGTCATCAAGATACACTATTGGTCACTATAATTGCTTAATTGATTTAAAAAATCAAGTGATACATAAATTATCAACCCAGGGAAGTATTTTATTTCAAAGATAACCACGCACTATATATGCTCAATTCCAAAAGAAACTTAGTGTTGTAGTAAAGAAACTTATACTAATCACACTTGCTTGAATAAACTGAAGCTCTGAATTAAATCACAGGAAAGTAACTCTCCTATTGAAATTCTTTAAAGATCAATCTAAGAATCCTGGATTACATTAAGATAATACTTGCAATGGGAAAGAACAACTATTCTGCAATCAGAGAACAGGACCCTTACTCTCAAACAGAGACTTCAGTACTAACACTCTTTCATGAAAACAGTAATGCAGAAAACAATTAACTCTATCTAACAGAGAACAAAGCCATCTAGTTCCTTCCTTTCTAAGCAGGAGCCTTGAGCCTTATTTCTGTTTTAGCACACTTGTGAGGTGGAGGTTTACAGAGAGCAGGGCAGTCCGATCCATTCCTTTTTGAGCAGGGATCCCTAACCCAGTTTTTGGCTAGCACAAATGGAAGTCTATAGAAAACAGGATGTTTTGGTTCCTTCCTTTCTAAGCAGGAACCTTTAACCCAATCTCCTGGCTAACACACTTGCAGAGGTAAATGAGATCTATAGAAGACAAGGTGTTGTGATTCCTTCCTGTCTGAGCAAGAACCCTTAACCAAATCTCTGGCTAGCACACTTGCAGTAGTAAATGAAATCTACAGAAGACAAGGTGTGTTGATTCCTTCCTGTCTGAGCAGGAACCTTTAACCAAACCTCTGGCTAGCACACTGGCAGAAGTAAATGGAATCTACAGAGGGTAGGATATTTTGATTCCTTCCTGTCTGAGTAGGAACCTTTAACCAAACATCTGGCTAGCACACTGGCAGAAGTAAATGGAATCTACAGAGGGTAGGATATTCCGATTCCTTCCTATCTGAGCAGGAACCTTTAACCAAACCTCTGGCTAGCACGTTGGCAGAAGTAAATGGATTCTACAGAGGGTAGGATATTTCGATTCCTTCCTGTCTGAGCAGGAACCTTTAATCCAATATCTTCTAGCCTCATAAAATCATCAAACAAGATTGCTGATAAAAAGAATTACAAATTCCATTCAATAAACTAAGACAGAGTCAGTAGTGTTTCAGCAAAGCGGAATCCATTAAAAAAATAGTGTTTCAGCAAACGACAGTTAAACAAAGCATGAACAGAAATTGTACTAACACACTTCTAACTAAAGGGTGAATCTTGTGAAGAAGGTGGGCCCTCCCTTCTCACAAGATTCCCCTGAACGAAAAGCTAGAGGAGGATACTCAAAGCAGTCTTATATTCATCTGTCGAAATATCACATTACAATTTGGAAAAATAGAATACGTCCTGCTTCTCTGGAGTTGCTTCAATACATAAAACTTCAATCCCTCGAATGGTGATTTCCTCTGGTTTTTAAAGAGGAGATCCCTTCGATCCAATAATTATAATGCATAACTGAGCCTTATCCTAAATCAGATCTTCTTCTAAACCAGCATAGGATGTCCTAGTCTCACGCAACCGAATGTTATTCCAGGAGTTGAATGAGGTAGTGCTTTTACGGCTGGTGTAACATCTTCTTCTCATTGTTGTGGATGTTGTTTTAGCATCACAATTCACGGGTTGTTTCAGCCACGTGAATTGCGCTCTGACTATGTTGACCGCTGACTGTGACGGCTTCCTTGTGTTTCAGCATCATCGATTCTGGTGGTTTCCTCTGTGTTTCAGCATCTGCAACTCCAGACTGTGTAACAACTCCGTGTTTCAGCATCTGCGACTTGGGACTGTGTAACGGCTTCGTGTTTCAGTATCTGCATCCTCAAACTATAAGGAAGCTCCATGTTTCAGCATCTGCGACCTCAGATTGTATAGCAGCTCTGTGTTTCAGCATCAGTTCTATGTTTCAGCAACAACGACCTTGGACAGTTATGTGTTTCAGCAACAACGACCTTGGACAGTTCTGTGTTTCAGCAATAGGCCTCAAATGCTAATCTGCAGTTTTGGACACTTATGCATTTCTTAATCAATGGTTAAGTACGAGAGTGATGTAAAATATTATGCAAAATAGATTAAACGTATAGTAATGAGAAGGGATGTTGTATACCTTTGAGATGATCAGATAAAGTGATAGTATGAATCTAAATGTAGGTGATCAAGAATATAACGGTGGCAAAAAGTATAGGCAAAAAGGTACATTGTGTGGTCCTAACATACACCACTACAAAAGTATTGGTGAATGGTCACAGGATATCATCCATCATCCTCATGAAAGTGGCTAGAGAATTTGTTAGACCAAAGGGCATGACCAACCATTCAAAAAGGACTTCCTTTGACTTGAAGGTGGTCTTCCATACATCTGTCTGTTCTATCAGGACTTGGTGGTAGACAGACTTCAGATCAATATTACTGAAGTATTTGGCCCCCATGAGTTGATCAAGGAGGTCATCGATTCGGGGAATCGGGTACCGATACTTGACTGTGATTTTGTTTAGAGCCCCATAATCAATGCAAAGTCGCCAGGTTCCATATTTCTTCTGTACCAACACGATTGGGCTCCCGCAAGGTGATGAGCTAGGATGGATGTGCCCCTTGTGGAGAAATTCTTGAATCTATCACTTGATCTACTCATTCTCTAACAAAGAGGGATGATAGACTGGCCCATTGGGCAGTGGTGCACCAGGGGTCAGATCAATGGGATGCTTAACTTGGAAGTGCAGAGGTACCCCGGTAGGTGAGGAGAAGATATCTGAGTATTCTTCCACGACCTTATCTACTTGCTTCTATTGTGTGGAGAGGTCGGCCGCAGAGACCCTGGATGTGGATGTGATTTTTATCTCATTCTGAGAGTGGATAACGAAGAAGACAAACTTCCCCATCTGAGAGATGACCTTCCTGCATTGCTTAGCAGAGATCAAGAAAATAGCACTAGGTGGGACAGCCTCAGGTATCTTGTACAATTTCTTGTTCAAAGTAATAATAACACTATGAGGCCTAGACTCATATACAACATGACGTTTCCATAAATAAGGTTGTCCCAAAAGAACATCACAAATTTCGAGAGGAGAAACATCACACAATACCTCATCTTTGAAGGGCTTGATGTCGTACGATAGTCGACACTATTGGCTGACACGGAGATCACTTCCTTGGCAGAGCCATCCAATGGTGTAGGGTTGTGGGTGTGACGTTGTCGACAAGGCCAGCCACTTGACGACCTCTATTGAGATGAGGTTCTTCTGGCTACCACTATCAACAATGAAGTGTAGTGGGGTGCCTTTTACCCACATCTGGGAATGGAAGAGGAGCTCTCCTTCTTCTGGCTCATCTAATTAACCATGGTGAAGCTTGGTGATAGCAACAGTGGAACTGGGTTCCGCATCAATGATCCATCTTCCCCTTTCTGGTTCTAACTTAGAGTCGGAACCCACATCTGATTCAAAGGCTTTCACTTCAGCCACCAGCATATGCTTTGAATGATAGTCAGTAGTGTTATGCCAAGGGCTCTTATGGAAGTCACACCACTTCCCAGTATCTTTCTTTGTCTTTTCGATGTCCTTATTTACTTTTAGCCTGGACTGGTTGTCCTGATACTGTGCATCTTTTCTCTTTCCTTTGTTCTATGGGTTGGGGCCACCTTTTCCTAGATTTTTTTGTGAGGGGTTCCCCGACCCAATTTGTCGCGTCTTTTGTTTGAGCTTCTGCTCAATTTTGACAGCATATCGATAGGCCGCACCCAAGGATGAGATGTCTAGAAATTCCATTTCGATCTGGATGTATCTATGAAAAGCACTGTGATACTTGAGCACCAAATGTCTCTCTGAATCTTTGATACACAAATTTGTGTGCAATATGGAAGATATTTGTGAAATCTGGCACTGTTTGGTCTCTTTCTTGCCGCAGTGTGGTCCATTTGGTATACAAGTCGTCATAACTTCTAACAGGGTAGTATTGTTACTTAAGAGCATCCCTCAAGGATTCCTAGATGGCCATGACTGTAAATAACGAAGGTTTCCTTTTTCTCACAGAAAGTTTCCCACCAATCTTTGGCATGGGTAACATCTTTGAGGAGCGCAAAAGTAATCTTTTCTCTATTCGAAAAGTTATGAACAGAGAAATACCCTTCTAGTAGATTCAACCACTTGTCAACAGCATTTGTGTCTATCTGACCTTCAAATATAGGAATATCGAAGTTTATTTGTACCTTGAAGGGGACGGTGCCTCCGCTCGAAGAATATGTGTCACCTATTGGTAGTCATCGAAGGATTTGCACGAAATTATCCATCATCTCATTCCTCTGTTGCGTAAGGGATTCCTCAATCAATAGTTTGAAAGGATCTCCTGTCCCATCATCTTTCTTTTCTCCTTCCATGAGAGTTCACTTGGGTGTGCGAGAGATTTTTTCCTCAAGAGAAACAAGCTCGAGACCCAAATCTTTGTACTCCGACCTCATTGGGGACATGCATTAAGATGACAAGGAGCAGACCGCTCTGATACCACTAATCCAGATTTTATGAGCTGAACGAAATGACTAAAAATTATTACCAAATGATTAACACAGAATAACAGAGATACAGTAAAACTGGTTTTCTATTCAATAAGGAAATAAGTTGAAACTATAAAATGCAGCGAAAAACAAGCTTGTTGGAATGGTGGTGGCTGCACTCATTCGCAAGAAGATGATTACAATAAGGCTCTCAAGGCCTTTTTACAATAAACAGGAGTTTCAAAAACCCTAAACATCCAAAAACCTAACCCTAGGAAATGAAGCGCCAAAAGTCATGTGGGCCCCGTTTGGGTAAGTTAGTACATCAACTTCATGGGGTCGTAACTTTTGCATACGATCTCTTTTTTAGGCGTATGATAGCCCATTGGAAAAATCTATCCAAGGACTACAACAGTTGCACAAAATTTCATGAAATTTTTTATCGCGACATACCCCAAAAAAACATCGTTTAGGGCCTCAAAACGGCTCCGGAAATTCAGGAACCGAAAAAATGCTAAAAATAGTAAATTATCAAAATTGCTAGAAAGTTGTATTGAGCCAGCTGGGAAAGGTGGGTGGCCAATGATATTCACCTGGATCAATTTGTCTTGAGATTTCCTCACTCAAGGAAGAAATATCTGACAGGTACCTATTTGGTTGTACCTTTAGTTAATCGAATCATATATATAGTTAGCTAGTATTGTAAGAATATAGTGATAAGTCTAAAATTATTTTTTATATTTTGACACATTCTTTAGTTTCCACTCATACACATTCTCTCAACTCATTCAAGGTAACCAAACTTCCTATGAATATGGGTTTTCAAGAATCAAGTGTTCAAGGTTCATAGTTTGAAGTGACCATCATTATGAACTCCTAGCTTGACTTGAAGCTTGATCAATAGATCATTGTATTTTTGGATTAATTGGTTTGGAATTTGCATCAGTTGAAGTCATTGTGTGAACAAATTTGCCTCATACCTAAGAGGGTATAACCTTACCTTCACATCATATGTGAAATTATCCCATTAGGTGATCTACCTTTCTTCAACAACTATAAAACTCTAGTGATTCAACCACTAATCTATGGTAATTTCTTCCATATCAACTTCAACAATGAGGATCTTGTTTGTATTAATAATTGTAGGCTATGTCTTCAAATATGCATCTAGATCACATAACCATGAATCAAGTTTCTCACAATTGGAGTTTTCATTGGACTTAGGGATTTGGAATTTCACTTCCAGCTATAAATAAATCACTAGTATTGGGTTTTGTACCGAGTGCTCCTGAGGGTGATTGTATAAGAGAATCCATCAGAATATTTACATCATTTCATATATAGTTTGAGTTTGGATTTTGGCCTTACCAATAGTGGTTTTCTCAAGGGATTTGTTATTGTTTTATTTATGCATTATTTCAACACATGTAGACCTATTAGCGCCCTTCTAGGGTAAATAAACAATTCAATAATAAAAATGACAATTTTGAAGACAATAGATGCCATTTTTTTATTAGATTCAATACATCATAGATTTGGCAATTTCAAGTAAAAAAATAAAAATTCGAATTATGGCCTTTCTAAGTGGGTATTGTGCCTTCAAATTTGTTGAACCATGTTCAACACCCCTTCACATTGTATAGCTCACCTTGAGATCTCAAAAGAACTTTACAATTCAAAATTCTAATCTATGGTTAAGGAGATATGGCTAAGGTAAGTTATGGATCCATTAACCCCTGTACCAAATAAGAGAGGGATTCAATTGATCCAATTGAATAACACCAAAAGGATGAATATCATTCAAGAAAGTATATCTAGTAGAGTGTGAAAGGTGAAAATTCTCATGGAGACTAGATTTAGGCCTTCATTGAATACAATGTTGAATGGTGTTAAATATAGTAAGGGTAAAATATGGAAACCCTTGAGGTGATGTAACACCCCAAGTTTTGAACCCCTATTTTAAATAATGTATTGTTATAATGCTGAGAAGATAGACTGCCCAGACAATTATTAAAGGGTCGGTATGCCCAAGAAATCTAATGCTTTGATCATTAATAATAATAAACACATCGTTCACTGCTAGACGGACAAGGACTAGAGTTATAGGGGGCTATGATTCCACAAGAGAGGGAGCTTGAGGGACTAAGTGTTATTCTTATTTTCTTATTACCCTTTTTTTCTAAGAGAGGGGATCGATTACGTGAACTTCTTGGGGGAGGCCAGGAGGTTCTTGTTTTCCCCATGAGATTACTTAAACCCACCTCTAGTATGATGGGGGGGTTGGACTGATGACTTGGTCGTTGATTTCTCATTCACTCACTCATTCTTCCCTCACACACTCCCATGCACTCCCTAACCCATTCATCGACCCATCCTCACTTGTATCTTGGTTGGAAAAGATAAAGGAAATAGAGCTGCTGAAGAATTAGCCCCATGATAGTTGGATGTAGTGGTTGTTGGTGTGATCCAGTCATGACCTGGGGCCTACATGTATGAAATGCATTGGTCAATGCCCTGTTTTCCTCACAACTGTGAGTCCTGAGAATACCAGCATTGATATTCTGGACCAGCTTTGCTAGAAGCCCTGGAAGGAAGGAGAAGGGTTGCCTGAGGGACTACGTGGTAGAGAAGGGTGGAGGTCCATTCTCCCGAGTAGAACATGTTGGGTAGAAGAGAGTTGGGTATTTGGATTGTTATGGGTGTTGGGAAACCTGTGAGAGATTGAGAGATGAATGGTTTGGGAACCCAAGTACACTCTGGAACCATCCTTGTGGACTCATAGCCCTGGATTGGGGGTGACACTGTTGTTGAGATTTGGAGTAGAAGTGTCTACGATTGGGTGGAACGTCCTTGGTTTGAAACCAGTTGGTGTCATATTTCATAAAGATAAGTGCTCTCTATCGTGATATCCCTACCTATGTATGAATTTATTTCCGTTTTGTATATTTAATTATCGTTTAACATAATATTTAGATTATGCATGCTTGTTGGATATTGTTGTCCATGTTGTTAAATCTGTTATCTTATTCATCCTTAATGACTAAAGAAGGTATCTGTAAGAGAAATAAGTATGAGGGTGGTCTTACAGGTAGCATACCCAGCCTGTGGGTGGTTGGGTATGTTACAGTTTGGAATCGGAGCTTCTGGTTGAAACACTAGGCCGGTATGGGTCGGGTCTATTAGTCAGAATCTCAGGGTTGAGATTGAACTATGACTAGGAAGTTGAAAATCTCATGAGGAATAGCATTGCAGAAGATATGCAAGAGATGGAATGTCATAGAACCTTTGTGAGGGTTCGAAGGATCGTGAACGTTACTTTTAAATTCGGGAGTGATCGCCACCGTAGGATCAGGAAGATTCGGGATCATTGGATCAGAGGGCAGCTAAACAGGGGTCATCTAATGAAAAGGAAGAAAGGTTAAATATTGCGACTGTCAGATACCCTTGGAGAGAGAGATCAATGACCATCATACATTACGGAGAACCAAATTAAATAGGATATAATTCCCAAGGTGGTCCCGCAATCCAAACCATGGTTTCCCTGAGGGGTTACATGTCAGCATCAGGAGAATTGCGGGGCGAAAAGTGGGTTACTCCAAACCGTTGATGCATGCCCCTGCAAATTGAAAGGCATGCAGTGATGTGATAGGTTAGAGCACGAACATCGAAACTAAGAATAGCCAAAATAGTTGGGGACTGTCGATCCATAGGAGGACATGCATCAACCGATAGTGTGCTCTGGGTGAAAGAACTCTGGGAAAGAATGAGCGAGGATAGGTTGAGTTTTGAAACTCCCAAAGATCAGAGAGTTGGAGACCCAAAGTAAGCGACGATTGTCGGATCATCCAAATTAGATCCTGACCGATGATCACCAAGAGGTTACGTGTCAGCATATTAGTAACTCTAGAGGAATCTGCTCGAGAGGTTTTCATTTGAGGTTTGAGACTCCTGAAGATCGGAGAGCTGGAAAGCTGGAGAAAACCTTGATCGTCTGATCATTCGAGAACATCTCATCCATTTACCTTCCGATATCCATGCACCACTGGATATATGACTTCGGATAAAATCCATTGGGGCCAAATAAGTTTGAAATTTGAGATCTCTGAAGTCCAGAGCCCCAAAGAAATCATAGCCGTCAGATTGAGGACACATGGAGAAAATCTGTGCACTCTGAGTGAAGACCCAAAGTGAATCTTTCTCGTCTGATCCAGGAGGAAACATGGAGAAAGATTGGCCAATTCAGGAATTCAGAGTTTAGGATAATTGAAAGTGTTCTAGTTTGAAAAACTCATGAAGCCCTGAAGCCTGAAGAGCCGAAGTGATGAGGCATGATGATGTCACCTGGGATGATGTGGACACATGGAATGTGTGCCACATGTCAGTAATATTTGGGAATTTGGAACATTGAAAAGTCGATTAGAACGTGACATGTGTCACCTACCTGATTGGGCCATGTGTCTTCTTCCATCGTTTCGCCACGTGGTGATATATCATGCAGTCCAGAATACTGAGCACCCCAGAAGGGAAAGGTGTGTTAGGTTGTGTTGGGTTGAAACTCCCGAAGGCTTGAAGGCCAGGGTATATATCGACCATTGATTCCATAAGAGACGCATCGAAGGATCATCGACTTTGGGTGAAAGCACTCCGGGAGAAAATGCAGTAGGGAAGTTTGAAACTTTTGAAGCCCGAAGCGCCGAAATGATTCACAACTGTTGATCTATGGGAGGACACCTATCGGGAGATCAGGAAATCCTAGTACAGGTGTTCTGGGAGAAGGAAAGAGAGAAAATTTGAGACTCCCAAAGCACAGAGTCCCGAAGTGGATCTTGATCGTCGATCGCGAGAGAGGAGGAGGATCGTTGATCTAGTCCTGGTTGAAAGTCCCAAACTTCCAAAGCTTTGGACAAGTTGTTTTCAACTAAGCGCAGGTTCATGACCATGGTCGTATGCAGTTCGAGAGCTGAGGAAAGGAGGTCTAAGGGAATATTTGGTTGTCTTCGATATAGAAAAGTGCTAAGGGAGGATTTAGTCATGGTTTCTAGTCATGATCACCTAGGGAGGTGGTTTGAAGGAAGCACCTGTGCATGGTGAAACTCTGTGTCAGCCAAGGATAAAAGGACATTGTTATTTTTGGAGAATGGGGATATAATATCCATGAACAAAAACAATAAATAGACCTAAAGAATGGTTTGGAAAAAAAAATTCCCTATCATACGCATAATTCTAACAAAATGGTCGCTTGCACATTTTGCATAATTAGGAGGCTTAAGTGCATTCCAATGTTGGGGATGCAAAGAAGATGACTTGAATAAGGATTTCCCAGACATAAAGGATATATTGAAGGCCATGCACAACATCCAAGATACTACAATAGTTGGTGATATGGGAAGATTCTATGCAGATTTAAATGATCGACAAGCAGAGTACCATTCCAACATGATCGAGGTGGAAGGTAAGATCATAAATCATCCTAATTCTAATCTGACTGATTTAGGAGCAATCCATTGTTACATTGATCCTAAGACAGTGGATAGATTACATTTGGAGAAAATTAAACTTGGAAAAGCAAGTTTTCTTCAGTTAACCACTGGAACCAAAAGAAGAATCCATGATATGGTCAGAGCTTGTTCCATAAGTCTTAATGGCATGAATACTAGTACTGATCTAATATAAATATCATACCATTGGGGTATTATAATGTTCTAATTGGGATGGATTGGTTGGAAAAGCATCATGTTTTCCTATGTTTTCATAACAAGACATTTACATGTCTTGATGGAAATGAAAATAGAGCGTTGTGAAAGGAGTTCCAAGACCCATCTCTATAAGGGACATTTCGGCCTTACAGCTAAAAAGATGTTTTAGAAAAGGATGTCAAATGTATATATCTCATGTGGAGGAGTCAATTTATAAAAAGGGGCCAAGCCTTAAATATTTCTCGATGCTACAAGAATTTGAAGACGTATTCCAAGAAATACTTGGATTGCCACCAAGAAGGGAGATACATTTCTCAATTGATTTAGTGCCAGGAGTTTCCCTAGTGTCAAAAACACCTTACAAAATGAGCACACCAGAATTAAAATAATTACAAATGTAGTTGGAAGAATTTTTTAAGAAAGGGTACATATGTCCAAGTGTTTCACCTTTGGGAGCACCAGTACTTTTTTTCAAAAAGAAGGATGGAACCTTGAGGCTGTGTATTGACTTCCAATAGCTGAACAAGTACATTATAAAGAACAAGTATCCCTTACCCCGAATTGATGACCTCTTTGATCAACTAAGAGGAGCAAAGATATTTTCAAATATTGACCTGAGGTCAAGATACCATCAAGTAAGAATCAAGGAAGAATACATTCATACGACAGCCTTTAGGACCAGGTATGGGCATTATGAATTTTTAGTGGTGTCGTTTGGACTGACCAATGCATCATATGTCTTCATGTGCATAATGAATGGAAGATTCATAAATTATATGGACAATTTTTTCATAGTATTCCTATATGACATACTTATCTATTCTAAGTCTGAAAGGGAGCACGAACATCACTTGATATTGGTGTTGCAGGTACTGAGAGAACATCAGTTGTATGCCAAGTTGAGTAACTGTTCTTTTTATCAAAAGCGGATCCATTACTTGGGGTGCATTATTTCAGAGCAGGGCATAGCAGTAGATCCAGAAAATATTGAAGCCATTAGAGGATGGCCAACACCCAAAAATGTGTCAGACATCAGATCTTTTATGGGATTAGTCAGATACTTGGGAAATATTTTGGTAGCAAGTGAAGGCATACATGAAGGATTTGGCCTACAAGGATGTTTAAGAAATTGTATCCTACTCATAATTTAAGGACACTATTATAAACATTGATGGTTTCCTCATTTGTTTTCTCACCTTGTTATTTTTTATCTTGGTGATATCTTCTTTATTAGAGCCCATGTGTTATTCCATCAAGGTTTGTCGTTTTCATAAATAAATAGGAGATATGGGAAATGGAAGATGAGTTATTTGAGTTCAAAAACAATGTGTAAGATGTGAAGGTATTATTGTTGATCAAAGTGAGAAAGGTTGAAAAGCATGTGCTCATATCAATTATAATGTTTCTAGTATTAGCAAGAAATATGATCATGGAAAATTCAAGAATCATATAACACGTGTTCATGAGAAAATATATGAGCTACAATCATGTATATTTCCATATTTCTCCTTGGTTGATCACTTTTTTCATGTGGAATATATGATGTGGAGGATGATTGACTTAGTGTACCAAATATTGCAATTGAAAATCCAAGTTCAATAGAGCACAGTCTCTACTTTTGGTTACACTCCCAGTGTGAATCCCATTATGATTTTCCATGATGAAAATTAAAAAAAAAAAACTATATTGAATAATCCTCCATTAATGGAAGGAAGAATGCTAGACCTCACTAAGTGCTTTCTATATATATCATGGAATCTTGTGTTGTCTCCAAAATATATGTTTTTATGTTTTATTTGTTATCTATGTATTGTTGGTTAAGGTGTAAAATATGTAAAGTACATAGTGTACAAGAATTGTTTTGTTCAACCCCCAAGAAGTATAAACAACGGGAATCAAACAGTGTAGCCATAGAAACCACATTGCTAAATTGATCATCTAGGTGAAGGTATGGGCAATGCACTTTTTTGTACAATAATACATGCCCACATTGTTCTTATTTAAAAATTACAATAGATTATGCTATTTACTTTCATTATTTCACCCATATATTTATATGTGTACATGCATCATCATCCGTAGAAAAACACACACATATGGATGTACACACACCTACACTCACATATCATTTATCTCATGATAAATAAACAACATAATATATATGTAATGCATGCAAACCATTATACATTTAAATTTGTTCCAAATATGTGTATATTTAGGTTGATCTTCATGGTTGGAGTAGCATGATGGTTAGAGTGAGGCACTATGCTACCAGAAGGAGGAAATACCAAACATTAAGGCTTAGAAGGGAGGTGGGGTCACCACCCAATTTTAAGAGAAATTGAAAGAGCGTGGATATGGGAGAAGGCCACTAGAGTGATTAAGGATGAAGAGTTTATCTTAAGGTGTAAACTGGGGTTAGAGGTCGATTTTGTTTGTTGATTTATCTTATGTCTGAACAAAAAGTAGATGTATAGAAGAAAATTAACAAAGGAAACAATCTAAAGTAGGGTTTATTCTTTCAATGACATAATCTACTTGTAAGCAAGGAAATACAACTTGAAAAGGATGAATATGCAATCCATATAGTCTATTTTCAACCTAGATGCAAACAATGGACAACAATCATTAGGTTTATTCTATTTTATCTTTAATGAGAAATCGAGATGAAGAATAGGAAAAGAAATCTACTTGGATTAATATATAACACAAGAAATCAAGAAGAGTTGGGAACCTATGTCAATTTACCTAAAACTTGTCGAAGATTCCTTGCAAAATAGACTTGGATAACTGTCTCTAATAAAATATGTGATAATACATACATACATCAAGTAAATAATACACAAAATTGACGATTTGTCACTTACCAATTTTGGTGGCATTTCTCCTCTATCGAGCTAGGCTCCTATGTCTCCTCCTTATCCTCTATCAAGTCAGGCTATCTCAACCTCTTTCTCCTCTGTCGAAGTCGAGATAGGGCTAGGGCACTCATATTATTTCTCCTTTGTCCGTGACCTCTTTCACCTCTATTTGTGGCCTCAATTTTCTCCTCTATCCACGTGTGCCCTCTTTATGCTATATCTATATCTTTTGCGAGGATATGGTGATGTGGGGATATGGGATATGGGATCCAGAGACGTCATGGGGATATGGAATCGAGAGGTGTCACAGGGATATGGAGACTCATGAGTTGTCGCAGGGATATGTGTTGGTCACTATAATTGCTTATTTAATTAAACAATCAAGTGCTACATAAATTTTCAACCCAGGGATGTCTGTTTATTTCAAAGGTAACCACACACTATATATGCTCAATCTCAAAAGCAACCTAGAGTTGCAGTAAAAACATATTAATCACACTTTGAATTGAACAAATTGAAGTTCTAACTTGAATTACAGGAAAGCAATCTACCTATTGCATAGTTCAATTTTTAAAGAAATAATTGTCCAAAGAATCCTGGATTACATTAAGAAAATAACAACCTGGAAAAGAAATCTTTCAAGACACTACAAAAAGGAAAGACCAACTATTCTGTAACCAGAGAACGGGACCCTATTCCCAAAGCATGAATCTTCAACACCTGTTTTCGATCACCACACTGTTATGAACTCATTGCTAATTGAAATGATTGACACACACTGAAGACTAACTACCTCTTAACAGAGAACATGACCCTATTCCTCAAGCAAGAATCTTCAGCACCTATTTCCGATTAGCACATTTTCATGAACTCATTACTAATTGAAATAATTTACATGCACTGAAGGCTAACTATCTCTAACAGAGAATAGGACCCTATTCCCCAAGTAGGAATCTTCAGCACCTGTCCCTGATTATCAAGATTTCATAAATTCACCAAACAGTATTGCTAACTAGAATGATTAACAGTTACCCAAGCATGAATCATATGAAAACAATGTAATAATCAGTAAAGCAAAGTTTCAGCAAGACAAAGTTCAGTAAAGTAGTGTTTCAGCAAAACAGAATTTAATCAAGGCATGAACAGAAATAACACTAACACACTACAAATCTAATGGGTGAATCTTGTGAAGAAGGTGGGCCCTCCCTTCTCACAAGATTCCCTTGAAATGAAAGGATCTATAGAGAAATTCTCAGAACAGTCTTTTATTCATCTATCAACTGTGTCATATTACAATCTGAAGTAAAACACATCCTTCTCTCTAAAATCCTTTCTTCGCTAAAAAGAAGATCCTCTCTAATGATGATTTCCTATTATTTAAAGAGTAGAATCCCCTCGATACAATTTCATCATCAAATTACATTTGCACATATGAATCCTATTCTTAGTCAGATCCAATTTATATACTAGAATAGGATATCCTAGTCTCCCGTAACAGAATGCTATTACAAGTGTTGAGTGAGGTTTTGTTGTTGCGGCTGGAGTAACAGCTTCTTTATTTGTCTTCTTCTTACCGTTGTTGTATGTTGTTTCAGCATCAAAAATCACGGGTTGTTTCAGCCACGGGATTTGCGTTCTGACTGTTCAACAACTTGGTCTCAGGTAGCAGCGATGGTTAATGCTAGCTCAAGGTGCGGCTGTTGTGATCAATGTAACAGTTTTGTGTTGTTGTTTCAGCATCGTAGACCACGGAGGGTGTAACATCTTTTTCTGTGTGAGTTGTTGTTTTAGTATCGTAGACCACGGATTGTGTAACAACTTCTTTTGTGTGAGTTGTTGTTTCAGCATCATTGACCAAGGAGAGTGCAGCAGCTTCTTCTGTGTGAGTTATTGTTTCAGCATCATATACCACGGAGAGTGTAACAACTTCTTCTATGTGATTTGTTGTTTCAGCATCGTAGTCCACAGACTGTTTCAGCCACAGGGTTTGCGTGCTTTAACTGTTTCAGCAACAGGCCTCAATGCTAATCTGCAGTTCGAACTATTTCAGCACTTATACATTTCTGATCAATGGTTAAGTATGAGAGTAATGTAAAATGATATGCAAAACATATTAAACATATAGTAAAGAGAAGACACGTTGTATACCTTTGGAAAGATAGGGTAAGGTGATAATGTGAGTTTAAATGTGAGTGAAACAAGGGTGTAAAGGTAGCAAAAAGTGTGAGTAAAAAGGTACATTGTAGGGTCCTAACAATATGGAGACTCCAAAGTTGTTGTGGGGATATGGAGACTCCATATTTGTCGTGCGGATATGCGAGCTCGATTAGTTTTGAAATGGTGTTTTATTTTGTTGTGTTATAATTTATATATTTTTTTATTTTAATTTAT
>JZKD02S1239909.1:79226-104504 GCA_000966675.3 Picea glauca
ATCGCAACTAAGGATTTCATCCCATCCAAGCATATAGACCGGTTCAACAATCCTATCCCTGCCCCCGACCCTTTTGAAGAAGGAAACATGGCCAACATTTCCCCCACTGTCAAAATCAATATTTCCATCAAACCTGGCATCATAGAGGAAATCACAATTGGCGTTGCATTCTCTCCTGAAGAACTTATATCTTACAAAGATCTCTTCCAGGAATACCAGGATATTTTTTGCTATTCATACACAGAGATGTATGGCCTTGATCCTTCTATTGTTAAACATAGTATAGACACATGGCTTGATATTACACCTATACGACAAAAGAAATGACCACTAAACCCATGCAAAGAGGTGGCCATCAAAGCCGAAATGGAAAAATTATGCATTGTTAGGTTCATATACCCCATCTCATATACGTCGTGGGTCTCCAACCCCATCCCTGTCAACAAAAAACATGGCACTATTCGCATTTGCATTGACTTTCGTGATCTCAATACTGCCTAGCCCAAAGACAACTTCCCAATGCCCTTCATCAACCAAATTATCTATGATTGTGCCGGCCCCGAAGCCTTGTCCTTTATGGACAGTTTCTCTGGCTACAATCAAATTCAGATTCATCCTACACACCAGTACAAAACCGCATTCACTACCCCATGGGGTACTTTTTCATATCGTGCCATGCCTTTTGTCCTCAAGAATGTCAGTGCGACATTCCAATGGGCCATGACATAGGTATTTCATGATCTGGCTTGGATCATCCTCGCCTACTTAGACGATCTCACCGCTTGATATAATAAATGCACTCAACATCTAGATGACTTACACGTCATCTTTCACAGGTATCGTTAGTACAATATCCTCTTGAACACCCCCAAGTGTGTATTTTGCGTCACCAATGGATGTCTCCTTGGGTCCATCATTTCCCAATGCGGCATCACCATCGACCCCCTCAAGTTCCAAGCCATCACTGAAATTCTACCACCTTGAAATTTATGCCAACTCCAAAGCCTACAAGGAAAAGCTAAATTTCTACATCGCTTTGTCACCGATTACACCACTCGCGCACACGGTTTCATTCTCCTATTGCATCCTAATATCCCATTCCAATGGGATGAACATGCCCAAACCACTTTTGATGATTTAAAAGAGGCGCTCTCCAATGCCCCTTTGATTAGTGTACCTAACTATAATCGTGACTATATCCTCTACTTATCATCCTCAGTCGTCTCAGTGGTAGGAGTTCTCATACAATTAGGGGATGATGGTCATGAGCATTTAATTTACTATATTAGTAAAAATCTTTCAGGACCACCCCTAAAGTACAATCACAAAGAGAAACTATCCCTTTCAGTTGTCCTCATAGTCCATAAACTATGCCATTACATCCTGCTTTGCACTACCAAATTCGTGGTAGATTCCAACCCCATGCAATAGTTGCTCAGTCACCAGCAAGTTAATGGCAAATTTTCCCGATGGATCGTCATCCTTCAGGAGTATGGCCTCAAATTTTCAACACCCAAGAGAAATAAATCCCTCATCCTCAGTGAAACCATTATGGAATTTCCATCAGATACTACCAATTCACCCGTCAATACAGACTTCCTCGACGAACACCTCTTTTACATCCCCTAGAATGATCCTTGGTACGACGATATCCTCGTCTACCTACGAACACAGAAGTTTGGACCTCACCTCTCCAGGGATGATCGTTGATGTATTCGCGATCAAGCCCCTCGATATCTCCTTATCGGTGACATCTTATCAATGAGGGGTCGACACCATACTCCGTCAATTTTTGACCATCGACGAAGATGACAAAGTTTTGAATGATTTCCATAGCAGCACTTGCGGTGGTCACCCCTCAGTGATTTCCACCACCCAGAAAATCATTTGAGTGGGCTACTTCTGGCCCACATTATTTCATAACTGTATCCACACCGTGAAACGTTGTGAAAAATGTCAGCTATATGCCCACAAAGCACGAGCACCACCTGCTCTTCTACACAAAGTCATCACCGCCAGCCCCTTTTTCAAATGGGGCATTGACTTCATGACTTGTAACCCTCCATCCAACAATGGACAAAAGTACATTATCATGGAAATTGATTACTTCACAAAGTGGGACGAATCCATGCCCACCTTCCACAACACTGTTGACACCACGGTGCGTGTTTTCTTTAATCACATCATCTCCCACTTTGGAGTCCCACTACAATTAGTCTCCGATCATGGGAAACACTTTGATAATGAGATATTCATCAAACTCTCCTCCCAGTTAGGCTTCTCCCACAATTTTTCCTCCCCATACTACCCTCAATCCAACGAACAGGTAGAATCGGTCAACAAGGTCCTCAAAACCATGTTACAATGCACGATTAACAAACATAAGACCAATTGGCATCATATGTTGTTTTCTTCACTATGGGCTTATCGCACGATAGTTAAAACTACCATAGGCTTTACCCCATTTCATCTTGTCCATGGGGTAGAATCCACGCTCCCCATTGAGTGCAAAATTCCCACCTTACGCACCGCCATTGAGATTTTACCTAACACTGCTCCAATGGAACAGTGCTTGCTGAACTTAGAGTCACTGGATGAAGATCATCAATCTTCATTACAGAACAATGAGGCAGCCAAAAAATGGTCAAAGGCCAACTTTGATCGCCATGTCAACCTTCACTCATTTAATGAAGGAGACCTTGTCCTTGCTTATGATATCTCCCAGGATACCCTCAAGCATGGAAAATTCAAGTCGTTATGGCATGGACCCTACATCGTTCAACACTGCCTCACTAAAGGTGCCTACATCCTAGTCTATCCCAAAGGCCACCCTCTCAAAGAACCCATCAACGAGTTGTACTTAAAGAAATTTTACGCCTTAGCATAGTCATTCTACACTATGATTTTTCCTTTTTGTACACGTTTTGTAGCATTTTTAAACTTCTTTTTCCCTCCATGCCTTATGTCTGATCTACCATTCATGTTATTGATAGATGCTTCCTCCATCGTCCTACCACATCGGTTACGCTGACGGAGCTAGCCGGTGGACACAGAATCTTTCTTCGACTGATTGGTCCCTCTATACCCCCTCACATGAACTACTCCACTCCAGCGGCATATGTTTGGGCTTAGCAACCAACAACCAAGAAGAATACACTATTGTCATTGGCCTCCTCGCCGAGGCCAGTCACTATGTTATAGAAAGATTTTCCTCGCCATTGATATCTTGCATAGATGGCCTTTTTCCATTTCCCTATGCAGACTTGTCATCCCTTTTTGATGAATCCAGAACCAAAAATATACATTTTTCCACATATACGCTCCCTATCAGCTATGCAACATGCATATACACTGGCTGCTCCACTATAGCCCACGTACATCAGGATTTGTGCCAGAAAATACAAAAATGAGGTCGGGTTTCCATGTCACAACAGAAGATCTCTAATCCTTGGCCTTCCACATAATGGAAACGTTCCAACTCAGCCCTTCAGTTTCATTCTGAAGGCTATAAAAGCACAATTTCGAGCTATTGAAAGTGAGGAGAAAGCATTCAACTTTGAGAGAAAAGTTACTCTGGAGAAATTACTTCATATTGAGTCTGCATCCCTTTGTCCCTCAAGTCTGAACACAGTATGCAGCCCCCAAGCGCTTTCCCTATTGTTGAGAGAACCTCATTGACTCTCTCTTATGATCTTTCCTTTGGTGGAAAATTGATGTGGTGGAGGCCCATTTGGAAGGAACTTGGTTTCTTGGTTTCGAACCATGACAACATGGAATTCTGTAATGTTGTCACTTATGCTGATCAATTATTAATAGAAATACTCCTTTCCCATCCTATTGGTATATTGCAAATGTATGATTATTATCCATGGGCATGTTTGTAATTTTTATTAATGGATTATGCTATCTAATTTTCTAACCTCATTATATCATCACTATATACTTTCACTACTCATTTGTTAAGAACTTATTGCAAGTATAAAGCTTTGGGTCGAAGTGCTCAATGGTGGAACATCATCAAACGTTGGATCGAGGTAGTCCTTTGTCTTATCTTGCACATTAGTTCATATAGCATATATTGGAATTGAGTTGATTTCTGCAGTCATACCTGTTTGTTTTGGTTTACCCTTGGCCATAGAGAGTTTTTCCCTCATAACAGAATTGGTGACTCCATTGAGGAGAGATCTTCCTTCTAAGGGTTGAAGTACTTTTTCTTCTTGCATTTCTCTTTTTCCTTTGTGTTTCTTGTCATATCACTGCTTGACAAATTTTGTTCACTCTAGGTTTGAGTTTTCAGCCTTCTTTCCTTTGCTTGGTCTTGTTTTAAAGCATATACGCTCATTTTTCCCATCCAGTCATGTATATCCGCTAGATGTCTCACTGTAGGATGCATATATACGCCCTGTTCTCCTGAATAGTCATGTATACCTCTTCGCTTTACTTATTTTCTTGGTTTAGTGATTGATGGGTGATTTTTTAGGATTGTTGAGCCTTCTTAGGCCTCTGTAGTGCCTGTTGAGTTTCTCTAGGTTGACAGGAAACCTGTTGGGAGTTGAATTTTTGGGCGTAGTCTTTCTCTTTGTTTTTCATCCTTGTTGTCCTTAAACCCTGGGTTGTTTTCTTGGCTTCTTGGTATTTTTCTTGAGTTATTTCATTTATACACAGTAGAATTTATATATCAGGTTGCTTTATAGTCCATGCATTTTCTCTTTAATATATTGAAAATACAAAAACAAATAGGCATTTTGCATTGGTTAACATTTTTGTCTTTGAGCTTTATCATTAGCTTAGTTCATTTAGCGAAAGATTGCATTTTAATTTTGAATTGTGTTGGGCACTTTAATTGTCTAATTGAATGGAAAATCAAAGTGTTCAATATAAATTGTCAACCCAGGGAAGTCTGTTATTTCAAGATAATTCTGCACAGTCTATGCTAGAATATGAAAGCATCTCTAATCTAATTGTAGTAGGGAAGTTATTTTTAACAAATAAAACAAACATTACCGCTAAAACAATTGTGTTGATACAGCTGGAGTGCTACAGACTTAAAATCATAATTGCAATCTAAACTGATGAATCTACAAAAACCATGAATTTCCTACTTTAATCTAACTTTCTAATTTACTTTTGCAGGAAGAAATTCTATACTATTGTTGAAGGGAAATCTACTTATTGCAAGAAGCTACTTCAGACTTTTAATTTTTCAAAACAAGATTTTAACCTAATGCAGAAAAACGAAAAACAGTGCTCCAGCCATGTTCAGCAATTGACTTCTAATTCTCATGAGACAAGTTTATGCGCATTTACCAAGAAGGAACTAAACTATAACAACAGTTGTATTCAGAAATATCTAACAGTTAAACCATTTGCAATGAAAATGACTAAATCTAGAATTTGAAATAGAGGGGAATCGGTGAGGAAGGTGGGCCCTTTCCTTCTCACTAAATCCACTCAAAGAGATAGGTTACAGTCTGCTAAAGAAATTCAATCCACTTCTTCATTTAATTGCCAAAAAGATGTCTGTGTACAATAATCGCTACTTTCTTCAGTTCAAGGAAAAAGAATAACAACCCTTTACATTACAAAATCTCTGCTATTTAAATTTAGAGTCATTCAGTGTTCAAAAACAGAACAGTCTTGAGAATCCCCGATTCTCAGGTTGTTCGTTAGATAGCATTAATACAAAATCTTAAATTCGCTTTCATCAACATCGTGAGCCAGCATTTTAATCAGTAGGTGTTGCATCAGTCGTATCACAACATGATTGGTGGCGTCTGTTGTAACAGCTTTCGAGATTAACAGGATCCTGTCATAGCAGTTGTGTAACAACTTCCAGGATTGATGGGCATCTGTTGCAGAAGTCGTGTAACAGCTTCCAAGAATTGCGCATAGTTGTGACAGCAACGAGTTTCTCAAAGTGGGTTGTTCTAACACTTTGATCATTAGTTAAATTATTTCATGGGTAAAATATGTGAACGTTATCAATCAAACATGCTAAGTAAATGAAAACATAAAAGCAAGATGAATAGTTCGTACCTTGGGAAAAAGGGTCTTGGTGCTYATTATAATAGTCATTTAGCTTAGGAATGAGAAGGTTGAATGATCAAAAGGTGTAGTGAAAAAGGGACATTTCAGGGTCCTAACATACCCCCCAACTGAAGACATTGCATGTCCTCATGCAAAATGCATTCAAACCTTATTTTGTAGCTGAAGTAGATCAGTATCTCCTCCAGTGAAAAATTGTGAAGAGAAATATCTAAGTGCCAGTAATGAAGAATGTTGTGTCAAAAAGAAAATCTACTGAGTCAACAATCTATTTGGGTTTCTTTATGCATGAGAACAGGATCAGTTTGAGTTTCTTGAGTAACAACTTGCGAAGAAAACAGAGGTTCTTGTTTGCAAGCTTCTGGTATACTAGGAGCTAATTTATGACGATGAGATCTCCTTTGTTTTACTGATTTTTATGTAGCGGGAAGTCCATGTTCAGTCTTGATTGATACATTTGTTGTTCATGTAGAAACTGGAACTTTGACTACCTCATATCCTGCCTAATAGTAAATGTTTCCGCACTCAAAACACATTAGTTCTTTGTTTCTTCCCAAAACATCTTTTGTCAGTGCTAGGATGTCCATGCTTATCCCCTCTAGATTCTTCTGTTGGGAAGCTACCACCTCTTGTTTCAGGGTTTTTAATTTATCCTTGAATTTAGCATTCTCTGTTATCAGTGCAACAATCTTGGAATTTTTTGTATTCTTGATATTTTTCTCTATTTGGGAAAAGAATTGGGCAAGTGGTACATCCTCTGCATGCTGTGGAGCTGATTCTTGTGTAATAGTTGTGTCCATCAGGACTAGTTCTTGTGGATAAGTATCGACATGGAAAGTTGGTGCTTGTGGAACATCTGTGTCTGTCATGACTGGTTCTTGTGGAGTGATGCAGACCTGCTTCTGACCCTTAGGCCAAAGTCCGATCTCAGGATCGTTCAATCACTTCCCTGAGCCAAATTAGCTCTTTTGATTCCCTGCTGAAATCTCAATTTCTGATCCACAGGTCATTCTTCTTCCCTCACGGTCTTCTGCACACGACCATGAATTTTGGATTTTCGGACTCACAAAGTTCTGATGTCGAGAACCTCTGTCCCCTTGATCTCCCAAAATGTCGATCCCTGGTATCCCGATATGGCTTCACCCGGTTCCTTACATTTCATGATTTCGGAGTTTCAATCCCTGAAATGCATTGTCATCTTGTCAACAGGACTCCCAAAGTTCCGAATTCCAAAATGCCGAAATCCCAAATCCTGGGTTCCCTTCTTCTTAGCATATCAACAACTCTAAGCTCCTCTTGATCCAACGGCTCAGATCCTTTCAGGATTTATCAATGCGAGAGCCTGACCTCTTATCAACGGGACTTCCGAAATCCCAAATTCTGAAATCCTGATAACTCTGCACTCTTCGAGACTTTTCAGATTTCTCCACCCTGTGCTTGAGGTTTAAACCTCGTGCAACTTCCAACCAATCCGAAGGCTATCGGCGATCCATGTGAGATCCAATACTCACAACTTCTCATGTTGTACACGCCTCCTACTATCTAATGTCCTCCTAACTATCCTTTCTCAAGCAACTTATTACTGAGTCTTCAGGGTGTTCAGCAACCCTGTGAAGATCCTTCTCCTTGGACTCTTCTTCAAATCTAGAACTCAAAGAGTTATTCCTTCTGTTCTCTATTAGCACATCTACTCAATTCCCACCTGGTAGTGTGTCTTCTCATAGAACATCCAACAATTCTGCTCTCTCCTATGCACCCTATGCACCTGCTCAATGCCCTCCTGGCAGAGTGTCTAGAATCCTCAGTGATTCTGACTTCTGTTGAACTCACAGTAGAGTTCTTCTTCAATGCAACCTTTGCATATGCTCAATGCCCACTTGGCAGAGCTCTACAGAATTCACAGCAGAGTCTCTGTCTGCAACTGTGTCTTCCCTACATAGCCCTATCTCCAAGGTCTTCAGCAACTTTGAGGTCTTCCTCTAAGTTGATGATTTCAGTTGTTGTGCCCTCCTGGCACGCCTTTGTCTGAACCCACAGAATTCAGAAATGCACTCTATGTGCATGGCTATTAGAACCCACAGCATTCTGTCACACCCTCCTAATGTGAAGCCTCAAAGACCTCTAACCCTAAAATTAAACAACCCCTGCAAATGCATTCCTAACATACATCTACAACATATAAAGAACACACATAGACATTCATTCAACACAAAAATACTTGCAGGAAAAATTGCTTCTATTTGTATTAATAAAATGCCTCTTTACAAAGGTGTTCTGAGCATGAACTTTAACAGAGTCTCGGCTCCTTCTCAACTCTCTTTCTCTCTGTTCTTTATCATAATACAAAGAACATCTCTCGAACTTTTACATGAGGGGTCTCTTTGAGCTCTTCCCTCCAATCTACCTACCCTATTCAATTACATTGAATGGGATGTCTAGTCCAGAATCGGATCTAGATCTCAACCTTACAAACATTCAAGGCTATCTACCCTAATGCATGCGCAAAGGCACAGCTCTATGGCTCAACAGCCTACAACATTAATTACATTCAAATTTCAAATTTTGAAATGAGAGTTTTGCCTCTCTTCATTGAATGTGTGCACTAACGTGGGATGGCTAATTGGCATGGAGAGATGCTCCTGCATCATACTCCTCAGCTGCAAAAATCATGAGCTCCTGCTCATGTGCTTCCCATCTCAGCTGTTGAAATCCTCCTAGATACCAAACAAATTTATGGAGTTGTTCATCTGCTCCATCTCCTAGTTGTTGTTGCTTCTACTGCGCTGCTGCTTCTTTTCTGGCCAGCGTCTCCTTGCTGGCAGTCTCTTCTGACTCTAACATTAGCCTTCTGATGTCTTCTATCACCTCGTCCAGATGCTCTAGTGGCTTTCTCTATTCATGCAATCTCCTTAGCTACATTTTCTTTCTGTAGATGGGCAGATCATCATGATCTCCCATGTCATCTCCTTCATATGTTTCCAACCTCACATGTTGGATGTGCATACTCTGCACTATTACCCTTCTCTCCAGGGCTTCAATCTGGTCATACAGATCAGCAAAACTCAAGTTGTTTTCCTCTTCTTCTTCAGCTTCTGCAAGCTCCAACGTTGCAGTCTTTTCAGCTTCCTAGCTGAAAGTATTGAGCCACTCCTCAAAATCGTCATCTTCTTCTTCTGCTTGGGTAGTCTCTAATCTCTACTCCAATTCTTCTTCCCTGATAGTCAAAGCTAGTTGTCTTTCCCCTGCTGTTGCTGCTTCATCTGCAACACAAACTTTTGCCTCCTCTAGGCTAAGTGGTAGGAATATTTCAATTCCCCCAATCATTACAAGATTTCTCCAATCTTCCTTCTCTGTCAGCTGCATCTGCTGATCCAAATCCATCTCTGAGGTCATCTTCTCTGTCATCTCCTCGAGTTGATCTAAACTCACCTTTGAGTTCATGAGACTCTCAGATAGCCTCATTTCTGTTCCAATGCCCACCTGGAAATTTTGGATTTTCCTGCTACCCTATTGGCAGTCCATGAGATCTCGTAGTGATCTCGATTCATTACCCTCCTGGAAATGTGAAATTCCTTGGATGTCCTCCTGACAGTTTGTGAGATCTCACAGTAATCTCAACTTTTTGCCCTCCTGGCAATTGTGAATTTCCTGGCTGTCTTCTTGACATTCCTTGAGATCTTCAACTGATCTCAATTCATCCTTAGCATCACTAAGATTTCTCTTAGTCTCTGGTTCACATACCTGAACCATCTCCTCAGGTTCGTCAAGGTTTTCAGCATGCCTCAACCATCCTCTTAACAACCTACGATGTCTTCTAGCCATCAACTCCTTGACTGGCCATTTTTCTTTCAGCTTCCTCATGGGCCATTCATATACCCATCATGACTTGGTGTTCTATTGCATCCACAATGCAAGATTTTTTATCTCCACCCTTATATCAGTGAGCTCTTCATCTATTTCTGCTTTGCGCATAAGCTCTAGGTCTTTTCTTCCAGCATATCTACGGCCTTCAATAGCCATATTGTTGTCTATCTGCCCTCCTGGAAAATCTACTGTTGTCACACTGCACCCCTGAGTGCTTCAACTTCTCATATAGTCCTCTTGACTGTCTTCTTGATTGTTTCCTACCTACAAACAACCATCACAGAGTCTCCAGCACTCTGTCTTCCTTTTCCTTCTCCTCGCTTCCCTTGCCTGAAATCTACAGACAAGATTCAAGCTCCGATACCAAAATGATGTGTATCAGAGTGCTCTTTCTCCTCCTACTCCTTTTGTCTAAGATATACAAACATAAACAAGCTATGACACCAAAATGATGCAAACCCCCTTTTGACCCTTGAGCTGAATTTCTCTCTCAAGATCGTTCAATCACTTCCCCGACCCGAATTAGCTCTGTTGGAATCTCAATTTTCGATCCACAGGTCCTTCTTCTTCCCTCATGGTCTTCTTCACACGACCATGAATTTTGGGTTTCGGGACTCACAGATTTTTGATTTTGAGAACCTCTGTCCCCTTGATCTCCCAAAATTTCGATACTCGAAATGTCGATCCTCGGTATCCCGATATGGCTTCACCCGGTTCCTTACCTTTCATGATTTTGGAGTTTCAATCCCCAAAATGCGTTGTCCTCTTGTCAACGGGAATCCCGAAGTTTCGAATTCTGAAATGACGAAATCCTGAATCCTAGGTTCCCCTCTTCTGAGTATATCAATGGCTCTAAGCCCCTCTTGATCCAATGGCTTAGATCCTTTTGGGATTTATCAATGCAAGAGCCCAACCTCTTGTCAACAGGACTTTCGAAATCCCGATAAATCTTCACTCTTCGGGACTTTTCGGATTTCTCCACCCTATGCTTGAGGTTTAAACCTCGTGCAGCTTCCAACCAATCTGACAGATTTCGGCTATCCATGTGAGATCCAACGCTCACAACTGCTCCTGTTGTACACGCCTCCTACATTGTTCCCTGGACATGGAAATCCAACGGTCCAGATCTCTTTCTTGGCCTGATCTGACGGCGGTTATGCTTCCTCCTAAGCTTCTATGCTTTCTTTCGATACTTGGAACATTTCCCAAGTGCTAAAGGCCTCGACCTTTTCTCTCTTTCCTCAGCGAACTCTCTGATTTTGAGTCCCTCGCCTGCACGCATAAAAACGCTACTCCTCATGAGATTTACTCTCGAATCCTCAAGGGATTCTGCGACTTCTGTGCCTCTGTAGAGTCTCTGCGCACACCAAGGTGCTATCCATCATGAGCTTTCCTATAGCTTCGACCTCTAAGGAACTCAATCTTTTTTCTTTCTCCTTCATATGGAGAATCTGATGTCCTCTTGACTATCCTTTCTCAAGCAACTTATTGCTGAGTCTTCAGGGTGTTCAACAACCCTATGAAGATCCTTCTCCTTGGACTCTTCTTCAAATACATAACTCAAAGATTTCTTCCTTTTGTGCTCTATCTTCACATCTACTCAATGCCCACCTGGCAAAGTGTCTTCTCACAGAACATCCAGCAGTTTTTCCCTCTCCTATGCACTCTATGCACCTACTCAATGCCTTCTGGGCAGAGTGTCTAGAATCCTCAGTGATTCTAACTTATGTTGAACTCACAGTAGAGTTCTTATTCAATGCAACTTATGCATATGCTCAATGCCCACTTGGAAGAGCTCTACAAAACTCATAGCAGAGTTTATGTCTACAACTGTGTCTTCCCTACACATCCCTACCTCCAAGGTGTTTAGCAACCTTGAGTTCTTCCTCTGAGTTGATGATTTTAGTTTTTGTGCCCTCCTGGCATGCCTTTGTCTCAACCTGCAGAATTCAGAAATGCATTCTTTGTGCACGGCTATCAGAACCTGCAACATTCTGTCACACCCTCCTAATGTGAAGCCTCAAAGACCTCTAACCCTGAAATCAAATAACCCCTGCAAATGCATTCCTAACATACATCTACAGCATATAAAGAACACACATAGACATTCATTCAACACAGAAATACTTGCAGGAAAAACTACTTTTGTTTGTATTAATAAAATGCCTCTTTACAAAGGTGTTCTAAGCATAAACTTTAACAAAGTCTCGGCTCCTTCTCAACTCTCTTTCTCTCTGTTCTCTGTCATAATACAAAGAAGATCTCTCGATATTTTACATGAGGGGGATCTTTGAGCTCTTCCCTCCAATCTACCTACCCTATTCGATTACATTGAATGGGTTGTCTAGTCCATAATCAGATCTAGATCTCAGCCTTACAAACATTCAAGGTTATCTACCCTAATGCCTGTGCAAAGGCATGGCTCTATGGCTCAACAACCTACAACATTAATTACATTCAAATTTCAAATTTTGAAATGAGAGTTGTGCCTCTCTTCATTGAATGCGTACACTAACATGGGTTGGTTGGCTGGCTGATTGGCGTGGAGAGATTCTCTTGCATCATTCATCCGTCGAATCTTTTAATGACCTATGGTTGAGTTTTAATTTTGCATGCGTTAATTAACCATTCAAGAAAACTTAGTGAAGAATGAGGAAAGAAGAGGAATTATGACAGCCATATACACATGTGCAGATCTGAAATGAAATAATAGACAGCAAACCATAACACGCAGATTGATAACGGAGTTCGACACAACTTTGCCTACGTCTCCGGGCCTTCTTCTCTGTGGGGGAGGCTTCTTTATTTCTGTTCAAATTCTCAAAAGTACATTTCTGCAATGCCAAATGGATACAAGACTAATCTGGTCATGTTATTCCAGATATCTAGAACCATGCAAAGAAAATGGCATGCAAAACGAACGTCTGGAGATCCCATAAATGATCCGACAACGTCTCCTCCTCAAAAGCTTCTCTGCATCAAAATGGGTTTATCTTGATTTACCTCTAGTATAAGTTTACTCTGACTGCTCCAATGGCTTCAGAGTGTCCAAAAACCCCTATCTGGGCTCTTTTGGCACCTCAATCGGTCGAAAAACGAAGAAGTTAGGCCTCCTGGAAGTTTTCCCCTTCAAGCTTGTTGTCACAGGTCCTACAAAACGCACCCTCTGTGCCCTGAACCCAGAACACACGCTTATTTAAGCACAAAAACCTGGCAACCATGTAGAATCGAAAAACGTTCTAAACGGTAGAACCATTAACGAATTTTTGGCCCCCAACCGTCAAGTCCATGGTCACAGGGTCCCCCATATGACCACACGCAAATATGAGAAAGGCTAACCAAATTAAAATCCGCGTGCAAGGTGGCAGGTTATATGGATTAGTGCCCATAACCATGGGCTAACCACAACTCCCCACACACAATATTAAGGTCATATGACAAATGCAAGTGTGACTGAGGGCTGGGGCTAAGCCCCAGCCCGGACCCCCGCGCTGACCACCACATAAATTGAATTCAAATAATTTTCATTGTATATAGTTTACAAGCAACAATATATGGCATATTGGTCGCCGGACTTGGTTTAAAACTTGATCGGTGGGGGAGGTCTAGTGTTCGAATCCCCCAGACTTCATAAAATTTTGACATAACAAACCATATAGACTAATACTGGGGTGCCATGTGGTAGCCCGTGATTGGGCCACGTGGCACCCAATCACTTGCCAATTAAACTCCACGTGTCAGCAAATGATTCGACAACTACCAGCCAATCAAAATGCCACATCAATTTTTCCATGTCATCGTATGGATTCTACCACGTCACCTGTACGGCCTCTGCCACGTCATCTTGTACGGACTGCCCAGTCAGCATTTTTTTGCTTGTTTGACTTTTCGGACAGAACGCGATATCTTCTCCATACGGAGCCCGTTTGACAAAGTAAATATACCGCCTGAATCAAGAAGACGAGACAGATGCAATGGCATAGGTTTTGTCACATTCCAAGAAATTTCATTTTTGAGCATTTTTCAAGCCCTATCAGGCTTCTGGATCCGATTTCGGATCAATCATGGAGCAGTCTTGACATTGTCGGTTGGTTCCAATATTACTAGATCTGGTAGGAAAATCTTCTATGGAGCAACTGATTTTGGTCTAACAGTTGTATCTGTCAGGACTAGTTCTTGTGGATCAGTCTCGACGTGGACAGTTGATTCTTGTGGAACTGTCCCTGCATCAACCATAGGGAATAGTGGACGAAGAATAGAAACAGCCTACTCCATATCTTGTCTTCCAATTGCAGCTTCGACAGACCTGGTGGACCTGGTTTTTCTCCTGGGTAAAGTAGAAATGAAAGTAGTGGTTTTCTTCTTCATTGTTGGAGGAGGAACATGGTGTTCTTCCTCAAGCACACAAGGAGGATATTTTGGTATATTGGGGTCTACGATGATCTGGATATCGTCAACGGACATGGGATGCACATAATCATCAGGCAACACCGATGATTCTGCTGCAAATTGAGTACATTCATTTTGAAAGGAGAAGATAGTTTCATGCAGTTCTGGGCATAAGGTAAAGCCTAATATTCGTACCCATGTAGAATTCTCTATCGCAGTAGCCAGAGGGTTATGATTTAATGTTGATCAAATTTTATCAATGGATCTTCGAGGTTTTCCTTTGAATGGATGTTTCCTTTTCTGCGAAGATGCACAGGTAATGCTAGTCGGTGCTTGATCAGTTGTAGCAGTAATAGAATAATCATGTGTGATTGCAGCAGCAATAGGAGGGGTCTGTGTGATAGTTGGTGCCACAGAAGAGGGGGTAAGTGGTCTTGATGTTATAGTGGATCGTGTTATCCTTGTTCTCTTTTTAGGTGATGCAGAGGTAAGAGCAGGGGTTTTCTTGTTAGAGTCAGGGGGTAGGATTTCAATAATTGGTGTATCATCCAAGTGTTGTGATTGTGGTCAAGCGGTTGGCTCTTCATCTGTTTGTTTTTCCATAGCTACAGGCTGTTGTAATGCAAATTCGTCGAGGCTTGTCTTTCTAGTGCCAAGATGTCTTTGGGTTATACGATTTCTTTTCTGAGTCATCTTACAGACAGTGACAGTAGGGGTTTGGACTATTGTTACAGTCAAGGGTAGAGGCTCTGGAAGAGGTCCATGGGTTGCATTGTTAAGGACAGGTACAATTCATTCTGGATTTACAGACTATGGTTGGTCTACTATAGCAGGTGATGGGTTATTGGAAATGCCCATACCTCTGCGAATTAATAGGCTAATGAGTCTGTGATTCGAAACGCAGTTCGTAGGGCTCTTGGATTTTTTTACAAAATGGGCCATGTTATGCAATGAATGTAGGAGAAAGTAAGGAATGTTTATCAATTTCTGATGTCGCAAATGTGATAATAAGATGAAATCAGAAAAATAAACAACTTGGTATTGGCCTTCACAGGTAATGTAGCTTTTTAGAAATTCGACAACTTTCCCCCATGGATCTAGTAAGGAATTGATGTCTACACCTCTGCATTTGGTCTGAACTCTCTCATTGTTGATGAGGAACCCCTTCTGTGCATCTGGGAGATGTTTTTTTCTATTAAACCATTGGTCTCTTGTTCTTGGCAACCCTGTTACAGCAGCAATGCTTGCTTCTGTTACTGGAATCCTTACCCCATTCACCATTGAATACCCTTCAGTAAGATTTTGACTAAACTCCAATACCTCATCCTCACTAAACTCTTTCAACTTCTTAAAATACAATATCCAGCTGGCCTGGAGAAATATTTGGTAGGCCTCTGGGTGTAGCAGCAAACTGTCCAGAGTTGTGGGTTCATGTCTCACAGTTAATCCTCCCATGATGTTTCTTGAGAGTCACAGGAAAAAAGGAAGTGCAACTATCACCTAAATCAGAGATGCAATAGGCTCGAACGTGGTTTTCAGAGAGAATACAGTGTCTTAGTTAAAAGAAGTGTGGGTGGAAAGGTGGTGGAGGTGTGTATAAAATTCAGAATGAATGGCTAAATTTACATTTCCCCCCAAAAAAAAACTAAGTGGATTGGCTCTAGGTGTAATCGGTTAGTAAATAGGAAATAGTGTTTTTATATATTCATTACTTTAACACATAGGATTAATCACGTACCTCAAATCTTACCGCACATAACAACCTATCAAAGTAATCGCACAATCCAACCGCCATCGGAATGGTGCATAATAGCTGGCATGATGAAGGATCGTGAGAGAAATGACAGCTTTTGCAGAGACGTAGTCCTTACTGTAGTGAGCCAACTGGATATCGCTGAATGTGAAGTCACGTCATAATGAAGCAACACTTTTAGATAGAAAGCATCAGTTTTGTCTAATCAGTGGTGTTATTGCACAAAATATTGGAGGGTTGGAGCCACAACATCAACAAAAATAAAGAGTGAAGTGGCAAGAAAGAACAATAGTAATTAGTGTATCAGTAGGTTCTTTTTCAAAAATGTCGGAGGTAGGTGTAATAGCGTTAAGATCAGCCAATTCATTGGAAAAAGGTGTAGCAGCATTGAAATCGGCCAATTCATCGGAAAAAGGTGTAATAGCATTGAAATCGGTCAATTCATCAGAAAAAGGTGTAGCAGCATTGAAATCGGCCAATTCATCGGAAAAAGGTGTAACAGCATTGAAATCGGTCAATTCATTGGAAAAAGGTGTAACAGCATTGAAATTGGCCAAACGCTACCTTACTTCGATTCTAGGAAGTTTTTTAACTTCCATGAACTCATTGTTTCCTTCTGTTCATCAATCTACTTGCACACACATAATTGTCTGATACCTTTCAAGGATTTATTAGCAAAGTAAAGAAAATAGAAAAATTTCAACTAAAAACAGAGAAATACAAATTTTGCTGAGATTATTTATAAACAAAGTCTGAGCAAAAGAAGTCCTAAAGTTCATAAGGGGAAGAAGCAAGATCCTTTCCCTTTAATATTTGATAATCTACATCAGTTGTACAACTAGTTTTGAATTCTATCTTGGACAGTCGATGCTGATACAGACGCAGGCGATGAGCATTTGCATGTAAGTGTGTATTGGATCCATTAATCGTAATCAACTGGACTGTCCCATTGGGAAAGACAGTGTCTACCTCATAAGGCCCTAGCCATCATGTACACATCTTTCCTTGAAATTCCTTAAAGCGTGAATCATACAACAGAGCCCAATCTCCTTTCTGGAATAATTTCTTCTTAATGACTCGGTCATGCCATTTTGTTCTTTGTTTTTGAATCACTGTGGTTTGATGGATGGCATTCAAATTCTTTTCATCAAGCTCATTGAGCTGCTACAGTCTGGCTTTCTGTGCCATAGTCAAGTTGAGGTTGACTGTTGATGCAATTCTTAAGGTTTTGATTTCGAATTCAATGGAAAAAACAGGGCTTTTTCCATATACCACCTCGTAAGGAGAAAAACCAGTTGTGCTCCTCCAAGTAGTTCGGTAAGCCCATAGAGCTTCATGAAATCTATCAGACCAATCCTTATGATTTTCTATCACTATTTTAGTAAGAATGTCTTCGATAACTTTGTTGGTGCTTTCCACTTGGCCATTGCCTTGTGGATGGTATGGAGAAGTTATTCTATGTAAAACATGATATTTACTGAGTAGAGATTCAAACTTATATGATGTGAAAGGGGATCCTCCATCAGTGACCAATTCTCTAGGAACTCCAAACCTAACAAATATATCATCAAACAAGAATGCTAAGACAACCTCTTCTAATGCTCTGATAAGTGTATTTGCCTCCACCCACTTGGTCATGTAATCTGTACAAACTAATATATAGACTTTCTGATTGGAAGGTGGGTGAATGGGTCCTACAAAATCCATGGCCCATCTCTCAAAAGGCTCTAACACTACTTGATGTTGGAGCGGCATCTCATCTTTGTGGGTTGGCTGACCCATGCATTGGCAACTTTCACAATTTTGGACATACTTCTTGGGATCTTGAAATATGTTGGGCCAATAATAGCCCATCCTTGAATTTTTATGCCCGATCCTTTTATCAGAAAAATGACCCCCACAAGGGCCATCATGGAAATCTTTCAGCAGATCATAAACCTCATCATCCCTCACACATCTCCTGATTTCTTGGTCCAGGCCTGTGTAGAAGAGGTGTCCTCCTATCCAACTGTACTTAGCACTCTTTTGAATAATTTTCCTTCTTTACCTAGGAGATATATGTGGAGGTACCTTCCCTGCAACTAGATAATTAGCAATGTTGGCATACCAAGGTGAGTGAGCAGATACTGCAAATAAATTTCCATCAGGAAAGGAATCATCTACAGGTGAATTATCATCATTTATATGTAATCTCAAGAGAAAATCAACAACCACATTTTCTTTTCCTGGTCTATCCACTATAGTGATGTCAAATTCTTGCAGTAGTAACAACCATCTTGTCACTTGGGCATTAGTAATAGGTTTATTCATTAGATATTTTATGGTTGTATGATCAGTATGAATAAAATTTGGGTAACTAGTTACATAATGCCTGAATTTATTGATTGCATATACTACTACCAAGAATTCTCTTTCAGTAACTGTGTAATTTAACTTAGCAGGAGCCATGTTCTTGTTGATATAGTAGATAGCGTAGGGTTCTTTATCCTCCTATTTCCCTAGTACTGCACCAATTGCAGTTTCAGAGACATCTGAAGAAATGTGAAAAAGCAGAGCCCAATTGGGCCCTCTCAAGATGGGAGTTGTAGACAATCTCTGTTTAAGATCTACAAAGGACAATTCAGAGTCGTCATTCCAACAAAAGTTAACATCTTTTGTTAGTAAGAAAAACAATGGAGAGGTAAGTTTAGAGAAATTTTTAATAAATCTCCTGTAATACCCGACATGCCCTAAAAAACTTCTTACCTCTCTCTGAGTTGATGGAGTTGGAATGTCCAAAATTACCTGGATTTTGGCTGGATCTACCTAAATCCCTGCATAAGAGATGAAGTGTCCCAGCACTACCCCTTAGCGCATCATCATATGGAACTTTTCTTTACTTAAAGAAAGATGAGACTGTTTACATATTTTGAGCACTTTTTCCAGATTAGACAAAGCATCTTCAAAATTAGTCCCATAAGGTGTAAATTCATCCATGAATATTTCCATACAGTCATTCACCATATCAAAGAAAATACCAATCACAGCTCTCTCGAAGGTGACTGGTGCATTACACAAGCCAAATGGGAGAACCTTGTAGGAAAATGTACCCCAAGGGCTGGTAAAGGTGGTTTTATCTTGGTCTTGTGGGGAAATTTGTATCTGGTTATAGCCACTGAATCCATCTAGGAAAGAAAAATATTTTTTTCCGGCTATGTTATATAAAACCTGATCAATAAATGGAAGAGGGAAATGATCCTTTTGTGTTTCCTTATTCAGGGCTCTATAGTCCACACACACTCTCCACTTACCATTCTTTTTAGGCACAATAACCAATGGTGATACCCACTCGCTGTCTGATATAGGATAGATGAATCCGGCGTTGAGGAGTTTCTGAAGTTCTTCCTTAACAATTTATTTAAGGTTTGGGTTCATCCTCCTTTGCGGTTGGCAAATGGGTCGGAATTCTTCTTTGATGTATATATGGTGGGTGCACAGTTTAGAGGGGATGCCTTTCATATCCATGTAATCCCATGCAAATGCTTCTTTATGTTCAATCAGTAAATTCATCAGTCGATGATTTTCAATGTTGGAGAGATTAGGATTGATGTTCAAGGTTTTTCCAGGTTCGATTTCCACAGTGACGCTCTTAGAACTAATTTTAGGAAATAATTCAGCTATTGTTGTTTCATCATCTATTGTTACAGCATTTTTTATTACAGCAATTGTTGTTACAGTTGAATCACTCTGATTGTCAGCAGTTTCTGAGAATATTTCCGAGTTCATTTCTTCCTGGGCCATAGGGTCAAAGACTCTGATCAATTGGTGGTGCGTGTGTTGTGTAAAAGTAGAGGGGTCACAAATAAAACAGTTGATTAACTCATCCTCTTTCTCATCCTTGAAACTTAGGGCCTTCCCTATAGTTAGCATAGGCAGAGCACTTTCAGCCTCAGTGTCCATCCATAGAGAGTTTTCAGTTTCTGCACTGGGTGTAGCATGAGGATACAGGGTAAGTTTTTTTGTTTCGTAACCATCTGAGATTGTCATAGAACCAGATCGACAACCTATGAAGGCATCAGCAGTGGATAACCATGGTCATCCCAGAATTAGAGGATGGCCTCCCAGACTGGATTTGGGTTGCAACACGACAAAATCAACAGGATACTCCCATGAGTCTACTGAGATAACTAAATCATCGATTACTCCTTCTAGTTTGATGTTAGAGCGATCAGCTAATTCTAGAACAGTAGGAGTAGGTCAGATTTTTGTTCCGAGTTGCAGCAATTGCGTAGTTTCTATTGGCATGATGTTAATTTCTTCCCCTAAATCAACTAGTACATGCTAAATAGATGTCTGTTCGATTTTAACTGTGATGGTAGGGTTTCCTGGGTCGCCATATTTAATAGGTGGAGTTTTTCCTAGCATTAGCTCAGACAAATCCCCCACTACATGAACTGTGAGGGGAACTTTGGGTTTTCATCCAGGTTTTCTGATACAGAGATCGCTCACAGTATTGGCATAAATAGGTACATCCCTTATTGCTTACAATAGTGGAATATTAACGTGCAAATTTTTCAATTCTCCAAGGAGATTGAAAGATGGTAATTTTCAATCTTTCAGGGAATGGTGGGTCTACTAATTCTAGAATGGGTTGTTCAATTTCTTCTATATCAGCAGATGGTATCTCCCTTGATTCCTTATTTGATTCTGAAGATGGAGCATCTTCAACTATTGGCTCAACTATTCTCCCTGATCTTAAGTTTATTTCATCATAAGGCATAGGAGTAATAGATAAGGCTGGCATATTATGTATGTCTATGTTGTGAACGGCCTTATTATTTGGGTTTCGGTTAGTTCATAAGGGAGGATTGTTTGGTGAGTTATTGGGAGGCAATTGCAATTGTTTCTACTAGTATGGGGGTTGGAACTATTGTTGAAAGAAGTTCGGCTGGTGTTGGCTTTGATAACTGAGTTGTTGTTGAGGACCTCTCCCATATGGGTTCCATTTCCCATAGTGATTTGGTTGTTGGGGCATAGGTAACCATGCATTGGGATCCTAATAATAGGGTGTCATTTGATTTGGAGGGGGGGAATTCGACTGGCCATATGGTAGCTGACTGTTCCAATAATTAAATGTTGGAGGAGAGAATTGAGAAGTCATACCTTGACCTCTTGGTTTCCATTGTCTCCTTTGTGTGATCAGATAGACAGCCTCTGCTTCCTCATTAGTTTCCTTCATTGATGCCTTTACACCTGGTAGAGAAGGACATTGTTCAGTGGCATGGTCTAATTCACAAATAAGGCATACCTAGACACTGTTCAGTGCACACTCCCTTGGTGGATGTTTCTTCCTTCATTTTGGACAGAAAATGCATAATACTTTCTCTGGTTCTTCTTGTTTTTGTTTGACCTGCAAAGTATCCATTTGTGAGGCAAAAGAGTTAATCATCTATGTTTTGAAACTTTCTAACAGATTACCTATTTTTGCTCTTGTTGCTCCACCATTTGCTGATTTTTGTACCCTTGAAAAAGTAGTATCCTTGGTAGTTGGCTTATTCCTTGTAGATCCTCAAGAACATCTTTTGCAGAGGTCTACAATGTCCTCATAGGATTCCTTAGATATATCTCCTTTTCAAAGAATATTCAACATATCTAAACAATCTTCTCTAACTCCTTTTAGAAAAATGGTTTTCAAAATGTCCTTACTCATATCCGGATGGCCAGATCGTTGTAGATTGTATTGGAGTCGCTCCACAAAGTCTTCAAGGGTCTTGTCGTCCTTCTGTGAAATTTTGAATAGTTCCTCTCTTCGTTCCATTGTTCGAAAGTAGTCTTGGTATTTGTGCAGGAAAAGTTGTCTCATTTGTATCCATGTTGAAATGCATTTCCTTTTAATGTGGCTGGAAACAGTTTAAGCTTCTGCACAGTGGTAGTGTAGTCATAGATTCTACACAAAATGTTAAATTAAAATAGAAACTCATCCGGATCTTCAGTAGATAATCCATGAAAATTTGGGATATCCGAGAGAGGTATGTTTTTCATAGGATCCATCCCTCGTGTGGGAACATCAAAAATAGGAAAAGCTAGGGTAGAGATAGTGTTTTAATTGTTTACCTAATCCTCGTTGTTCTGTGGATTCTCCTGGTAGATCTCTTCTTCATTATCCTCTTGATTCTCCATATGTGCTCTCTCCCTCCACTCAATATGAACAATGTCCCACTCTTCCTTAGTGACTAACCGACCGTTGATCTGATAAACATCTTCTTCTAGTTTTTCTCGGTTCCAGGCTATACTGCCTTGATCCTCAATGTTCTCTAGTGTTTCTTGTTGATTTGTTGGTGACAAATCTTCAGCTTCGCTTTCAGCTTCAGACCTTGATGAGAACGATGTTTCAAGAGGGGGTGTTTCTGTTGACTGTGGATCACGTCCTCTTAGAGGATTGGAAGGGAAAAAAATGGATCCTAAAGAAGAATCTCCTCTGGCTATAATCTCATCAACAATTGTCTATCTTCCCAGTATGTTAGGATTTCCTCCTCCACGCCCTATGGTGCCTGTAATGTTAGTATTTTGGGGGGTTATCTCTCGCGTTTGGTGATTCATGCAGACTATTCATTCCTAAAAAAAAACTAGTGTGCTTACTAAAATCTACAATTATCTTCCCCGGCAACGGTGCCAAAATGTTGGGCACTTTAATTGTCTAATTGAATGGAAAATCAAAGTGTTCAATATAAATTGTCAACCCAGGGAAGTCTGTTATTTCAAGATAATTTTGCACAGTCTATGCTAGATTATGAAAGCATCTCTAATCTAATTGTAGTAGGGAAGCTCTTTTTAACAAGTCAAACAAACATTACTCCTAACACAATTGTGCTGATACAGCTGGATTTCTACAGGCTTAAAATCATAATTGCAATCTAAACTAATGAATCTACAAAAACCATGAATTGCCTACCTTAATCTGACTTTCTAATTTACTTTTGCAGGAAGAAATTCTATACTATTGCTGAAGGGAAATCTACTTATTGGAAGAAGCTACTTCACACTTTTAATTCTCCAAAACAAGATTTTAACCTAATGTAGAAAAAGGGAAAATAGTTCTCCAGCCATGTTCAGCAACTGACTTCTAATTCTCATGAGACAAGTTTATGTTCATTTACCAAGAAGGAACTAAACTGTAACAACAGTTGTATTCAGAAATATCTAATAGTTAAACCATTTGCAATGAAAATGACTAAATCTAGAATTCGAAATAGAGGGGAATCGGTGAGGAAGGTGGGCCCTTTCCTTCTCACTGAATCCACTCAAAGAGATAGGTTACAGTCTGCTAAAGAAATTCAATCCACTTCTTCATGTAATTGCCAAAAAGATGTTTGTGTACAATAATCACTAATTTCTTCAGTTCAAGGAAAAAGACTAACAACCCTTTACATTACAAAATCTCTGCTACTTAAAGTCAGAGTCGTTCAGTGTTCAAAAACAGAACAGTCTTGAGAATCCTCGATTCTCAGGATGTTTGTTAGATATCATTAATAAAAAATCTTGAATTCTCCTTCATCAACATCGTGAGGCAGCATTCTAATCGGCAGGTGTTGCAGCAGTCGTATCACAATAGGACTGGTGGCGTCTATTGTAACAGCTTCCGAGATTAACAGGATTATGTCGTACCAGTTGTTTAACAACTTCCAAGATTGATGGGCATCCATTGCAGAAGTCCTGTAATAGATTCCAAGAATTGAGCATAGTTGTGATAGCAACGAGTTTCTCGAAGTGAGTTGTTCTAACACTTTGATCATTAGTTAAATTATTTCATGGGTAAAATATGTGAACGCTATCAATCAAACATGCTAAGTAAATGAAAACATAAAAGCAATATGAATAGTTCGTACCTTGGGAAAAAGGGTCTTGGTGCTCATTATAATAGTCATTTAGCTTAGGAATGAGAAGGTTGAATGATCAAAAGGTGTAGTGAAAAAGGGACATTTGAGGGTCCTAACAAATTGCAGAGTTGAAATTGAAAATTGCACTACTTTTATTAGCATAGCATTCATTGAAAAGTTAAAAATAGACTTTGTATTGTGTTCGTATTCATTTTCTTGCAGAGTCATAACATCATGAGTTTCACTTCCATACCCTTTTGATTATTCATGACCAATAAAATTTACGATTTAAACTAAAATTGATTAGTCATGATTTTATTTTTTAGGGTGCACAAACTAGTCTAGGATTTAGTGCCTTGGAAGAGGATTTTGTGAGTAAACTTCTCCAAGGAAATTAAATCAACATATGTGTCTGAGACAGGGAGTTGAGAATTCCATTGTATAATTGGTAATATTAGGAGTCCCTGCTCACACCCGAGTTAATCATGAGGTCACGCGAAATTAGTTGAAGGGATAACCCCTGGATACTCACCTAGTGTCAGAGATATTTATGTGGATTTATTCATATTTGGGGATCTTGCTAGTACCCATACCTCTATGAGAGGCGGTGATTTCAAGGTTTTGGGCTTTGCTACCCTTCCCATACGATGATCCAGACTTACGACTGCTCGCCTTTGCATCAGTTATAAAGTGGTTTATTAGTTTCTTGACATAGGTATCTCATAGGTTACTTACAAGGGTTATTCTGCTTGTACCTTGGGTCATATATGGGTCAGACAACACACAACCTTTATGGATTATTACCTCTCCCGGGGGGAATCTGACTGACTGGTTGTTAATCCCATGAGGGCCCCTATAACAGATTTTGTTACCTCCAAACTTTAGCAAGGAGTCTCAGGTCCCTCTTTGATGAGACATACCTTCTTTAGCGAAGGAGGCCACTCAACCACTTTAGCCCATTTGCATGCATATTGGTCATTTGACTTTTTGGTATGCTCTTTGACTACTAGTTGGCCTTAGAAGTCTTTTTTGGGTGTAATCATCATGGATAGTGGAGTTTTTTTTGCTCCCTCATTTACTTCTACCCATCCTATGATACCTACTCATTTCATGGGGACGGATCCTACCTCTTTTCATAATGGTATGCAGAACTATGGCAGTCAGTCCGCGCCTTGGGTCTCTAGTCATTCTCCTCTTGATATGTCGTTGCACTTGCCATCCTTTGTCCAGCCTCCTTATGAGAATACAATTTTTGGTTCAAATTCCTCCACTGCTTCTATGATACCAGCTTCCAACATTCGGTCAATTTCTACTTTCAGTTTCTTCTTATACACTATATTTAACCTGTAAGGTCTCTGTCTGATAGGTCTA